>BQNB010002236.1:0-67693 GCA_026074375.1 Tanacetum coccineum | reverse complement strand
AGGGTTATCTACTTTTGTGTTTCATACTTTCATGCATCTGGCTGTGAATAAGAAATCGTTGCTTGTTTTGTACTATAGCCTTTCTTACGATATATCAAATAGTTCCTGTGAATCTCATGAACTCTTATTAAAACTAGTCAAATTAAGTGTAGTAAATCTATAAGAACTTTCTAATCGTCTGTGTTAAATAAGATATTTATCATTGCTAATTACAAGGTTGATACGTAGATAAACTTCTCTCTTAAAATTTATCAAACTTTTAATTCTAAAAAGCTTATACAACAACAAACAAAATATTTCAAAATCTTAATCTAGATAAATGATTAAATAAATATTCTAAAACTTGTATATTAAAGTTTGACCATAAGAGTTTTATGACCTTAAGTTGATCAACAGAAGGGGAAAAAGGTTCGTTCTGTCACTATCGTGCCTTCGGCTGACAGATGGAATTGGAATCTGGAGAGTACGGGTATATTTTCGGTGGCCTCTGCTCGTAGACGTATCGATGAGATATGCCTTCCGAATATTGGAGAAGAAACTAGATGGGTAAAGTGTGTCCCGATAAAAATCAACGTTCTTGCCTGGAAAATCAAGACCGATGCTTTACCTACCCGGTTCAACATTTCTCGTAGAGGTATTGACATTCAGGATATGTCGTGTCCCATTTGTGATAATGCTATTGAATCGACGGACCATTTGTTCTTTAGGTGTGGATTGGTTCGGGACATTGCTAATAAGGTTTTGAGCTGGTGGAATTTGGATCACGCAAACTTGAACTCATATGCAGAATGGAAGTCTTGGCTTGTTTCAATTCGTATGGATTCCAAACTCAAAAAGATGTTCGAAGGAGTTTGGTACTCCATTTGGTGGTACGTTTGGATCTATCGAAACAAGCTCCTATTTGACGAGAGAAAACCTTCGAAGTCGATGCTTATTGATAATGTCATTGTTAGTTCTTTTTATTGGTGTAAGTATAGATCTAAAGCCTCGTTCGGATGGAACGAATGGCTCAAAAACCCCTATATTATTGTTTTGTAATCTAGCTCCTTGCTAGTTTTTGTTTCTAATAAAATCGTCGTTCCAAAAAAAAGTTTGGGAGTGGTTTTTGTAAATATTTCTTTTATCAAACAAAACAAACACAACAGCGTTTTCCAAAAAAAACAGACGAAAACGTAAAAAAACGAACGAAAACGTAAAAAAAGGGAAAAATACGGACGAAAACGTTAAAAAACCATTAAATAAATAAGATTCACCCAGTAGCCCATTTATCCTATTAGTGCCCGTTCCCGTTTTGGCCCATGCCCGTTTTGCCTGATGCCCTTGCCCGCCCGGCCCGCCCGTTTTGCCGCCTCTATTTTTGTGTTTCGAATATTTCTTTATAATATTACAAAAATAAATAGAGAATTGAGATAGAAACAACAAAACTTGAACATGTATTCTAGTTTTGTAAATTGGAAAACACAAACACGTGTTTCTTTAACTAAACGCGTTTTTCAAATTTTCAATTGTTTTGTGGAGATGAAACCCCCCTCATTTTTCCTACAAAACAGGAAACAGAAAATGATAGAAAATGTTTTGTCGCCTCTATTTTTGTGTTTCGAATATTTCTTTATAATATTACAAAAATAAATAAAGAATTGAGATAGAAACAACAAAACTTGAACATGTATTATAGTTTTGTAAATTGGAAAACACAAACACGTGTTTCTTTAACTAAACGCAACCTAAGTGTTGCTAGAAATGTAGATGGAGCTGTAGATGTAGATGAAGATGAAAATTATGGAAAAGATATTATTTTGTTAAGCTATATGAAGTAGCATTTGATTTTATGAGATTATGAAAGAATTTATCTGTCAAACGAAGATTATATTATAAATAGCTTATTTTTTTAAAAAATAATCATAATCTTGTGTACTAGAGGTGTTGATCAGTTCGTTTAGTTCGGTTAAATTTTTTTGGGTCAACCCAAAAACCGAACCGAACCGAACTAGAATTCAACCGAACTGAACCGAAAACCGAATTTGAATTCAGTTCGGTTTTCGGGTTGACCCGTATAACCCGAATAACCCGAATTATCTAAAAGAAAGAAAAAAATACATAAATATTTAGAAAAAAAATATTTCAAGCATAAAAATTATTTTTTTATATTAGGATAAAATTTTATTCATCTTTTTTATATATAAATATAAAAAATATATATTTATATAATTCGGTTTTCGGTTAGGACTGCCAAACCCATATCCAACCCAAGAATCGAATTCGTAGTTCGGTTCGGTTCGGTTTCGGTTTTTTTAGTTTTTCTGCTCACCCAAATGTGTACCAAACATAGCTGGACTACTTTGCATAGGGGTGTAATCAAGTCAAGCTTTTATCAAGAAACTCGAGCTTGAGCTTGAGCTTTACTCGATCAAGCCAAGCTTTTATCAAACTCAAGCCCCAAAATTAGCTCTAAACCTATAACAAGCCAAGCTCAAGCTTTTGATAGCTCGGCTCGAGCTTTTATCAAGCTTTTTCAAGCTTTAATATATAATAAATTCATATAACTAATTAAGGAGTAATTTGATTATTCACTTAATTATAAGGATCTATTTCATTAATAGATAAATAATGTATTCTAAAATGACTTTTAACCCTAATTAATCTAACAATTTATATAATAGTGTTTTGTGTTCTTCATACTTAGTTTTGACTTTTGAGAACATAAGCCAAAAGTAATCAAAAACTAATTAGTACTTTGGCTAATGTACTTTTTTGTTGGAATACTTTGTACGCTTGAAGATTGATTAGCACTTTGGCTTATGTTTCATTCTAATGTTGGACTTTGGTTCGAGAATGTTATTATTAGTTTTATTAATGTTTAATGAATCTACCTTAGTTTTCATTTATAGTTTTTGTTTGTTTTACTTTATGCATATGTTTATTGATGAGTTTGGGCGTTTAGCTATTAAATGCATTAATGTTGTACACATTCAAGATTTTCAAGTCAATCTCAAGCTTTATCAAATCCTACTCAAGCCAAGCTCAAGCCTATATAATAAAAGTTTGACAAGCTATCAAGCCAAGCTCAAGCCTACTATTTTTTTTCAAGCCAAGCTCAAGCCCTATCAAGCTTGAGCTCGGCTTGACTCGATTACACCCCTACTCTTGGGGTTAGATCTTGTACTAAACAAAGTAGTTGAGATGATTTCCTGCACAAATGAGAGTAATCCGTTAGCCTTACCGTCCCACGATTAAATTCCGGCGTAAGAGTAAGAAAACATGTTGTCAGAGTTATATGTGTGTATTGGGAAGAGTGAGAAAATCGTACCATTTGGAGTGTCAGAGGATTCATTTTATAGGTGAGTCTAGTACTAGGTTTTCCTAGTATTTCGCTTATTATCATAATGGCCGGAGTGAGACCCTTGTCGGGCAAGGGTTCGCGGTTATCGTGACTGCGCAAGCGGATTACCCTCCGTGGATGTCAGCTAATCCGTAGGTGGTCTGCTGGAGCGGCCTGTGACCGATTCGCTTTCGTCTTATTGCGTTCGAGCCATGGCCAGTGCAACCCTGGGTTTAGCTTCGACCCGTTATGCTTGTTATTCACTTTGGTTAGACCAGGGCCCTAATGCAATGGTATAGCCCAGGCCCAAAGGTCTGTTGTACCTATTATACGTCATCAAGTCCCCCCATTCTAGTATTTTTATTGCGTGCGGCGTTGCGCTGCATACGGTAAATATTACTAGACTTTAGTCTTTTGGTGCCAAGCACCTCTCCTTTCGTCCGTGTACCATAATGGCTTCTAAAGTAATTCTCCGCTAATTTTCCTTTGCAGTGAGTTAGGGTTTGGGTTGACGGTCTTTTATTCCTGACCTATTTTTTTTAACTTAAATCGACTTTTTAACTTGTTTTAAACCTACTTTATTTTTAGACTTTGACTTTTTTTTTTAGTTTTCTTTTTTTTTTTTTTTTTGACAAACCACTTTTTATTTCCTTTTTTAGATTTTTTTTATAAAAGGAATTATTTTTTCACATCATTTTGACTGACTACTCGTAGTCTGCTTATCTTTTATGTCATCAATAATTTCTTTACTTTTAATCCTACCCGTGGCTTGGTTTAGTAGATTACACGTGTCCTCATCCTGCCACTCGTTGAATTTACTATACCAAGAGTATAAATACCCCCTTTGGTTTTTACTGTTCTCTTTTTCTTCTTCCCCACCATTATCTCCATTGTTAAAAAAAATTCGAGCTTTTTATTCACTTTCCTACGCCAGTGACCGCTTGAAGATTCGTTAGATTACCAGGTTAGCTTTAACTCATCTTTTCGACAATGGGTACTATTGATGATATGAAATCCACCTTAACCCAATCGGCTTTAGATGCTCAGTGAGAGAAGTTTCATATTTCTCGTACTGTTCACCCTGAATTACTTGGACGTAACCATAAGGAATTCAGCCAATAGTCCCCCGACAAAATCGTGTTAGACTAGATTTTTTTTAATCATTTAAATTTGCCAATGTTACCCGGATCCCACTTTCTCAGTTTCTTGTAGATATACTTAAGTATTTTCAAATCAATATGTCACAGTTGTCTGTTTTTGCGGCCGCTAAGGTCTCCCATTTCGAGATCCTATGCCGCGTTCACGGTTTTGTTCCGACTGTAGGGAATTTCCGTAGGTTTTATATTAATTCTAAAAATAAAGGTTGGATGTCCTTTAGCAAATGCTCCGATACTGGCCCGGTTTGTTACACCAAACCTCTATATTCGTTAAAACACACAAAGAATGACAACTACTTCTAGTGTGACACCTCCGTTTTCCCTATTTCGTCTCGTGGCATAATAAAAAAACGTTGAGGAGGATCACCCATCCCAAACCATCGAATTTAATGCGGTACTGTGTAATTACCTTGTTGTAATTCTTCTTCCTTCATAAAGCTTCGAACCCTTCTTATGCTTTGTTTGGTATAAGTCGGTATTACGAGATTGGATGTTAATTTTATCCGAACCTAACTTGACTATGATGATAAGGTTGGGAATCTTGTTTGCTTCCTTTAATTTGCACTCTTGATACATGTATCTGACTGTTATTATATTATGCGGAGATGGATTATGTTTTGCCTTCATTAATCATGCTGAACCTACTAAGTAAGGTGCGGATTGGGGAAAGAAAAGTTAGAGAGGGAGAGGTTCCGTTGCTTGAGTTAACAAGGGGTCGTGTTGTTTCGCTTACTAGTATAAATGATCAAAGAGATGTTAATATTCAGGATGTTGGTCATGATGTTGTGAACGAGGAGGGTGTTGCTGATGGTCATGAAAATCCTGTTGATGCTGGCAGTGTTCGTATATAGATGAGGTTCCAGCTATTGTTGCTGAGAAAACTAAAGGGTCAAAGAATAAGAGGAAAGCTACTAGAGGTGCTAGTGGTTCCATCCTACCTTCCAAAAAAAGGGACGACTACGGCACTTCTAGGGTTGGTGCTAGTACTGGTGGGAAGTTCCTTGTTGCATTTCAGAGCTTGCTTGAGGGTAGTACACTGGCTGTGGAAGTTGGAGTTGCGGCAACGACAACTGTACCTTTTGTTACTTCCTCCGTGACTCTTACGTCGGAGTGTGAGGGGGTGGGCGTACTGATTCTGTTACTAGGCCTAATCTGCGGACTCAACACCCAGCGAAGAGGTTTGTAGTTCTTTCATACTCTCTTTGTCATTCTAGTTCAAATGCTGCTGGCATGCTGAGTTTTTTTTCCTTGTCAGGTCTCTTATTCCGGGAATCTCCTATAATGACGCACAAGGCCATTAGCTAACTAAACGGTCGTTGCTGCCAGTCGCTACTTCTGTTCCGTGGCCTAGGCAGCGATGAGCCGGTACATGCAAGTATTTATTTTACGATTCCACCTCCGCATGGTAGGTATGACCAAGGATATGCAAGACCTTCTCAACCTGCTGGTACAGAGCTTTCTGTAGACACCTTTTATGTTTCTCAGGATATGGACTCTGAAACGATGCATTAGATATATGTTTCTGAATGGAACATGGTTAATAAGTCTGCTCTTGATGATCCTGATGTATGTCGTAGTTTGGTTGATCAGCTTGCTCTAGAAATAGCCTGTTATAGCCTATTAATATAAAGCTCCTTTGCCAACTTGTGCGTCTTGCGCTTTTACTCTTAATGCCTAATGCAGCAATCTATTCTGTGCTCAGTATTGCTTGCTCCTCCTGTGCTTTTTTCCCAGCTTTGTGGTATGGATTATGACCAATTATTTGCTGAGTTTAATGTTAGGGCAGCACGCCAGACATGTCTTAGCGCTGAGGTTAGGATGCGGACTGAGCATATCCTTAGGGAGAAGAAAAGGCTTGAGGGTAGATGTAGTAGGCAGTCTGATTTGTTAAAGGAAAAGGATGCTGAAATTGCGAGTTTGAAGGCTCAGTTGTCTCTGAACAAAGCTGAGGCTGCGGAGGCAATTCATCTTCGCGGTCAGGTTGCTACCGTTGAGGCCGCGGAGAGGCCGCTCGGGCAAGCGAGCTGGATGGTTTGAGGGAGCGGAATCTAGCTCTTAAGAGTGAGAAGAATACTCTAGAGGGGCAGGTCGCGATGCTTAAATCCGCGGCCAAGTCTAAAGATAATGTGCTTGCGTTAATGTCCAAATGAGTTTTGAAGGGTTTAAAGTGTAAATATGTCAAGTAAATACTCTAATTTATTAGAAAAGTGTTTTTAAAGTGAATAAAAATGCTAAGTAACTTTGGGAAGTAATTTACGGTTGAGTTTTACGAGCTTTTAAGTGATCCCGACATGAAAAGAAAGACCCGAGACCCCATTGGATCCCATGGCCGGTTATAAGACAATAGAGGGGACACGGAGGCTTGATTTTAGATCCTTTGTCTAGCAAATGTACACATATATTCCATGTTACAACTAACACTTCCATTCATTCCATTTTCATTTCAAAAAAAAAACACACACTTGTGTGTGTTTGTGTGTCTTGTGCGTTCGAACCAAGCCAACAACAAAACACCATAAATTTTCCACCTTTGATCAAGAACGTGATATTTCGAGTTGATACGAGTATTTGGGTATTCATTTAAACAACGTTTGGGTTGTCCGGTTCGTGTCAAAATCTACATTTTTGAAGATTTTCTTGTAAGTTTCCAAATTTAAATTTTGTTTGTCATTTTGGGTTTATATTGATGCATAGATGTTAGTTGTACAAGTTGATCGTCGTAAAAATTGATTTTTAGAAATGAAATGGATAAAAAGAGTGCGTTTGGATACGTCAAACAATGAAAGAAAAAAGAGGGTTTTGTAGTTTTGATATTGTGGTCATGATGGTTGAGAAACATATATTGCTATATAGCTTATTTTGTATAATAGCTTGTATAACTTATTTTGTGCGCTTTTCGTGGCTTATTTTGAGCTTATATGCTCACTTCACCTTTTAAAATCACAAGGGAAGTGATCTTGAATATTTTCGTCATATGACGCATGTTCGTGGACTATTTTTATAGCTTATGGTAGTAACCAAATGTGATACGTAGCTTATTAGCTTATTTTCAAGCTTAATATAGGTATTTTGGAGCTTATGGACTCACGGCCCAATAAGCGTACTAGGGTTTACAACCTTGAAGCTATATATCAAAAACGTATGAATGTATATCAATAACCATAACCTAGGATCTCCTTTTATACACCAAGGAGTCCTTTACAAGATAACTACAAATCTTCTATAATTCTAATAGATATCTGCAAATCTTCTAACTTAATAAGATATACATATCTTTTACAAAAATATCTCATACTTATCCCGTAAGTAATCTTGATAAGCAATCTTCATCTTTATCCTTCTGACAGTAGAAATTCTTTTAGCAGTTGTAACCAGCAGCATTAACTTTTATTCCAGCAGCACTAACTGTGTACAAGCAGTAGTAACTACTTAGAATATTTTCTTCATTCTTCATCAGCAGTACTAAGTTACACTAGCAGTACCAACTTATGCTAACAATTGTAACTTTACTTAAGCAGTACTAACATATACTAGCAGTACTAAGTTAAACTAACAGTAGTAACTTGTATACTAGCAGTATTAACTACTTAGTAGTATTTTTTCTAAGTCTCTGAGCAGTCTTAACTTCTATTAGCAGTAGTAACTGACAATACTAACTACTTAGCATATTTTTCACTAATTATCACTAACAGCAGTAAGTTATGCTTAGCAGCAGTAACTCTAACCTTAGCAGTATTAACTCCAAGATCATCATGAAGTCTTTTGATCCCAACAATCCTCCCCTAAACTTGATGTTCATCTTCTGAATCTTCAAGTTTCTTGATTAAAAGCTTTATCTTCACTAGGAGGATGCATTCAAACACTTCCAGGATTCTTGACCCATTTTGTCATGAGCTTAAGAAGTTGATAGCACATCTCATTCCAATGGTTAGTTTGAAGCTTCTTGTTGAGCATTTTTGTGATTGTTATAGGTGTGAGTGGATACTTTTTCTCTACCAGCATAAAGATATGCAGATTCTGAAGTCTCACAAAATGTACTCCACTTGAAGAAAATAGCTTCTAAATTGTCACATTGTATCCTTGTAGATTTCTCCATACTTCACTTCTGTTAGGAATTATACTTTGAGTTAATTATGACAAAACATATTAAAGATGGAGGATCTACAAGACAAAGCTAGAATAACATTAATGCTGATTGAAGATTAGTCAAATAGTATTTAATGCTCAGCTAAAAGATAAAGATCAACATTAATACTGATTGAAGATTAGTCAAATAGTATTTAATGCTGATTTATAGTTTCCTAATTATATTTGATCTTATCTTGTCTTGTAAACCCTAACCCCTCTGAGATGGGAATAATAAAAAAAGGCGGGGTAGGCTCATAGTTTATCATTCATTCAATTCAAAATGGTAAACCAAAGGTATGAGTGTTTACTCTAGGCGTCAAGTCTATTGTAAGACGCCCTATTATAGTTAGCTTATTATAGCTTAGTAGTAATATTAAGCCGTTTGAATCCCTGGTCAAATAACAATGAAAGGCTTAACTTTATTAGTAACACCTTTGTCTTAAACTATGATGATTATTTGTTATTCCGCTGGATCATGGTTATGATATCCTAGATGAGCTAGATCAATTTTCAACATGTGGTATCAGAGCGGGTTGCTCTTGATATCTAGGATTCAAGGTTTTATGGTCGAAGAACAAAGAAGAATCCTTAAAATCCGTTTAGGGTTTTTATGTTCGTCACTTTCTGGGCAGCCATGGTAAAACGGTCATAACTCATTCGTTAACCGTTGGATCGTCACGAAATTTCAACTGAAGGTTCTACACACATATATCTACAATCTGACTGGAGCGATCGTCAAGATAAGCTTTTGATAAAAAGTTATGCTATGATGAATTTGGCTGCAGAAAAGGTATTATTTTTAAGTTTTGTTTTGTGATTCAAGAATGAAAGCTTTGAGATTCGTAATATGTTATGAAGATGATAGTTGTCTGCAAGCTGCTAATTACATCTGGTAATAATAACGGGTGAGTATTATTATTGTTTCGACTGGCTTTGGTGAGGAGGTCCGACGTACGTGACCAACAATGAACCCTAGCTGAGATGTAGTGAGTATGACTTGGAGGAACTAGATCGACATGATTAGTGCAAGTCGAATTAGTTTTCATGATTGATTTCATGAAGCACGACATATTTAAAGAACAACAGATATTGTGTGATTGTGACAAGAGTACAAAGCTGCCAAGGATTCACGCTTGTTTCACTTAGTACTGCTCGTATTATTTTAGTACCGCCAGAAGAAACGAGTTAGTACTGCTGGCTGTTGGTTTGTACCGCTGATTAGTGACAGAAACTGCGACGACTCAGTGACAGAAAATTGTGTCACTAAAGCTTGGGAGGAAGGAGCAATTGGATTAGTGACAGTTTTTGCAACAGTGTTGTGACAGCTTAGTGACTACTTTGTGACAGTTTTGGGACAGAAAGTTGGTCACTAAAATGGCAGTTTTTAAGTTTGTACCGTTTGATAGTACCGCTTGCTTTGTCCGATATAACTCGCATGTACCGCTAGTGTTGACAGATATCGGACGACACACACTTTTGGACGTGTTTGGATCTCGGACGATGATGTGGATAAAGGCTCGTATTGGTGATTATTTTTTTGATGACATTTGGTGCAATAGTCTTTGAAACGGGTATGCACATTCGGTGCAGCGGATTTCGTTCAAATATGCGACAAGGACACTCTTTTGATGGACATAAGTTGATGGACACTTAAGATTGCAGGCATTGTGCCGCCTACGTATTTGATAAATTGACTATTTCATTTTGCAGAATTACGTGAACATGGGCTACTTTCTATTAGGTAACAGTTGATCGCGTGTTAACGAAAGTTTGAACACGAGTGGACGATTGTTACAGTCTCGTAGAGTTGTACGATACAACTAAGCTGATAATTGCGTGGTCACGTAAGTATGGATGATAGAAGCGCACCTAGATGTGATTTTCATTATGATTACTGTTTGAGGCTTAATAAGTTCGAGTTCAAAATGATGTGAAACTGTATCGTTTAAGGAGCTTATTTTTGTTTATTTGTTTTTACCGATCTACATGCAACTCCTATTTAATTATGACAAAAAGTGAAGAGTGCAATGGATTCATGGAAAGTTCTTCGATCTATATTAGCTTCAGGTGGAATCTTGTGCTATATTAGTGGTTTTGTCATTATCAACTAGGGGAAGAGATTGTTAGGAATTATACTTTGAGTGATTATAGACAAAACATAAAAAGATGGAGGATCTACAAGACAAAGCTGGAATAACATAGTGGCTGATTGAAGTTATCAAGATAGTATTTGAAAGCTCAGGGACTAAAAGATAAAGATCAACAATATACTGATTGAAGATTAGTCAAATAGTATTTAATGCTGATATTTTATCTTTAGCTGAGCATTAAATACGAGTTGAGACTAATTTCAATCAGCATAATGTTATATCCAGCTTTGTCTTGTAGAATCCTTCATCTTTAATATGTTTTTGTCATAATCACACACAAAGTATAATTCCTAAACAATCTTCTCCTAGTGATAATGACAATACCAATAAGCACAAGCTTCCCTGAAGCTAATTTAGATGAGGAACTTCCCCGCATCCATGCACTTTTTGTAAGACTTAATAATAACTTCTAAAATCGCTTGAATGATTACAGATTACTAACAATTGATATATGATTTTGTATGAGATTTCTCATTGCGATCGTATCTCTAACTATTGCAATCGGAAATCCTTTTATAACTCAAGGATAATCCTAACACTATATAACGCGTAACATATCATTCTCCTAAAATATCTCATACTTATCTCTAAAAACGTACTAAACTATTTTCTACTAACAGTACTAAACTAACTGATCAGTTACTTAACCATATGTACTGTCAGTAATAACCTATAACTATCATACTAACAATTTGTACTGTCGTACTAAGTTTATGAAAACATAAATCCTAACAATCCTCCCTTAAACATGAATGTTGAACTCTTTGTAACTTCATGGTGTCTTCAACTTCTTTAACGCATAGAGGAGTATCCAAAAACTCTTATCAATTTCCTTAATCTTTTAAACTCTCTCACTTCTTCTCCCCCCTCCCGCAGCAACTTTGTCTTCTCAGCAACACATCAACATCTTTTCAGCAACAATCCAACTAAGTTGGCTTTGTAGTTTTTGGCAAACTACCAGCCATAAACGGATTTGATGTTCCTTTACTAGTAGCCGTTTGCTCTGGGATAGGTTAACCTTCATTATGAAAACATGGTGAGTTAATCCATACAGTTTTTTGTAAACAGTCAACCATCAATCGGAATTGATTTGTCCTTTACCATAAATACCGTTGCTTTGGACTAGCCAAGGCTTCATTGCAGTACATGGTGCATTGAAAACCATATAGTTTTTAGCAAACTTCAGCTATCAACAGTATCTGATTAGTCTTTACCATGAAAACTGTTTGATCATGACTAGCCAACTCTTAGTACTACAGAAGCAAGGTGAGTTGAGAACCCTACAATTTTGGTAAATTTTCAACCATAAATGATTTGAAAGTTTTACACAAGCCGTTTGCCTTATGGACTAGCAAGTTCTTATGCCTGTTAAGCATGGGTATCTATTACCATTTGTTGTGTGGTGGTTAGCCAAGAAAGGGGGGGGGGGGGGGGGGGGGGGGGGGGGGGGGGGGGGGGGGGGACAAACCCAAATCACTCCAAACCTTCCCAATTCCATTCAACCATAGTCTTCAGGTTTCTAACTCGTGGCAAGCAACTTCTTGATAAAATCTGATCCAACTCTAATGCCGCATAGTACTGTCTTCTTCATACTTCTAACTTTAACTTCATCATTTGCACCATTACTTTCTTATCAAGAGGATACTTCTTTTCTACCAGCATATGAATGACTAACCCTGTCTCAGTCACTAAGGTATGTACTCCTGAAGAACTATGTAGCTTCCAACTTACTATATTCCAATCCTGCTGTGAATTCCAAAACTCATCTTCATCATTTGGATTGAACATAACCATCAGATCTCCCCAAAGTACTTTATCAAATCCTTTAGGTATCTCACCTTGATATCTGTCCATTACCAGCTGATACACAGCATTCAAATCTTCTCTATCAAATATTGACAACACCCTCATCAAAGTACTAAAATATCTCTTTTGTCCATTGCTTCTAATCGACCCTTTTTGGATTTATTTTCCTGTAGTGTTCAGCTTTATCATCCTGTGGTTTAGTTCCAAGACACTCTGTTCTCCATTCTTTGATAGGATATTTTCTGTCAAGTATTTCATAATCCACTTCTTTTTCCTCATCTGGAGCTATAGTTAAGTGTAATCTCAGCTCATCATTCTCTTTCTCACTATCATCTTCAGAAGTGTTTTGAATGTATCTTCTTTTCCTTGACTTCATCTTTTTCCTAGTACCAAGTTTTCTCTTTCTGGTACTTTCTTCTTCTTTATTCTCCTCCTTGGCTTCTTCTTTATTCTCCTCCTTGATCACTTCACTTTTAGAGGAATCAACTCCTTTCTCATTCATCCTTTTGATCAGTCTTTCATCTTCAACAGACCCAATAGAGATAAAATCTTCATCTGACCTCTTAATCTTCTCATACAGAGCTTGTATTTCTTCAAACTTCTTGATTTTCAATCAGAATGCTTGAAGTTTCCTACATGCTTCAAGTAGGTCATCATTTGATTTCTCAGTTGATTCTTTGTAGGTGGTCTGTTCCTGATAGCTTCTGATCTTTGTTGAGCAAGGAATTTTCTTTGAGCAGCAATTGTGTCATGAAGGAATTTTGCTCTTTCTTCTATTGTAAATTGCTCTCTTTCTTCTTCTTGAAGCTTCTCAGCAAGAAGTCTATCAGCCTCAATTCTTGCCTTTATGTCATCATAATTTCTTATGAGAGCTTCATTGGTAGCTTTTTCTTCAGCTAATCTGTTTCTTTCTTCTTCACCTTCCCACTCTTCTTGTATTTTCCTAGCCATTTCTTCATCACTTGCAAGCTGTTTAAACTTCTTCTCAGCTTCAGGAATACCATCAGATTCACTTTCAGATTCATCCTCCTCTTCTATTTTCTTCTTTCCTTTGTCTTTTGGATCAATTTTTGGAAGAGGCTTTAATGTCAGAAGTGATCTTGTGGAAGTAGGCCTAGGTCTGTCAGTTTCTTCAATATCCTTGAACTCTACACCTTTCTCCTTCTCTCTTGAAACTGCTTTGGCTTGACTCATGTTGAGAAGAACCTTAGCTATTGTTTCATCATCTCCAAATATTGTAGAAGTAGGTGTTTGAGTAGTTTGAGTAGCACTTCCTTCTTCAGTATGATCATCAGTACCTTTACTTTGCTCATCGGTACTATCTTTCTGCCTGTCAGTACTAACTTTGGATCCGTCAGTACTAACTATTGGTCTGTCAGTACTAACTTTCTCCTTGTCAGTACTAAGTACATCTTCAGTACTAAGTACATCTTCATCATTCTCCTTCTCTTCACCCACTATATCTCTTGTCCTCCCCACATCTTGAGCATTCTCAGTTTCCATATAATCAAGTGTATCTTTAGGAATCTCATCAAATAGAGGATCTCTATGGACTAAAGGTTCACCTTTAGCAAACTTCCTCCCCTGTTTGGATACAGACTCTTTGTGCACCCATTGTTTCTTTGAGGATCTCTTTCTTGCCAATCTTTGCTTCAAGGAGACACTTTTCATCCATGCTCTATGGTGTTTGACTACATGTTTAGCTTGCTTCTTAAGCTTTTTGATCTGAGACTTCAAGTGTTGTATTTTTTTGGCTTGATCTGAAACTTGTGCACATAAAGAGAGACAAAGATCATAGACACTTTGGAGTGTCATTTCACCCTCATTCCCTGAAAGGGATTTATCACTGGATGAATGACCTCCAAGATTCCCACCAGAACTTTCTGGAATAGAATCAGGAATGATAGTAGAAGGTGAAGGTCTAGGGGATGGGTCAGTCTGTGGCTCAATAGGTACTTCACTAGTGTGAGCAGGAGATGAGTCAGTATGTGGCCCAAGAGGTACTTCACTAGTGTGAGTAGGAGAGGGTGTAGGTTGTGCTTCAGATGGTCTTTCTGAAAGAGCACCCTCATCCTCAGTTGGTTGTACCAACATAGAAGCAAATAAAGGGGTGACTTTTCCTAAGAAATGTTTACCCTTTTTAACCATGAAAGAAAAGACTTTACTTGTTAAAACATTTATAGGAAAATGATCTAAAGGCACAGGTACATTAGCTAGTTGTTTATCTAAAAAGATGGAAATAAAACGTGGGTACCTGACAAACTTCTTCTTTGCATCTAAATGTCTAAGCATACCATCAAAAATTAATTTTAAAAAATTATACTTCTGATTAGATGTTAAGCAAATGACAGCAGTGGCAATATTAGTAGGAATTTGATCCCAAGAGGTACTTTTTGAACTAAGACAATGATTCATTGTATGAAATAAAAACCTCCATTTGGGTGAAAACAAAGCTTTGTTAAATGTTAAAACTATTAAATCCCCTTCATACCCTATAAGCTGTATAGCATCAAATATAGCATGATTGGGTAATGAGTCTATCCCATTAGCATCATCAAAAAGAAGATCACTTCTTATTGATGCCTCAGAGATAGACACAGGCTTGCCAGCTACTTTGGCAGTAATGTGCCTAACATTGTTGATTATTTTGGACTTAGCAGACGTCCAAAACTGTTCAACAAATGTAGTTAGAAACCTGACTAGGACTTACAGTGAGAGCATGATGAATGGAACTTCGCGTAAGAAAATCAATGATCTCGTGAAACTCTGCATTCCCTTCAGACTTCTCCAGATACGCGACCATGTTGTGCTTAGGACATGAATCAAGAACAGCCATTGTAGTCGAAAGAGTGATCGTCGGTACGAGAGATATTAGGGCTTGTTTATAGGAAGGTATTTGAGAAAGATTGCGTAAGGAACTGTGCAATTGAGATGGGTTTATATAGGTTTAGGAGACCTAATTTCAAGGAAACCATTTCAATTTACACTTTGTACCCTTGGCGGTATTTTTCTTCAACGTCTCTATAGTGGTACAAACTTTGCCCAACGGTACTAACTATGCACTATCGGTACTAACTGTGTCCAACCAAAGAATGAACAATGTAGGTATCAGGAGTGCTGCAGTACCATCAATAACTCTTCTCAATGACTCTCTAAATCCTATCAAACCTCTAGAAATGCATCACTAAGTTAACAGTTTCTTCTTCTTCACACTTAACACTGCATACAAACTATACAACACAGCATATTGCCTCCCTTTAACCAATGCAGCTTATGGATTTATCATCCCTATAGAAACAACCAAGAACTGGAACCTGCTAACATCAAATGCCTTGGTTAGTAGATCAGCTACATTGTGTCATCAGTGTGGATTTTAAGCACCTAATAAGTTTATTCTCATAAGCCTCTCTTAAAAAAGTGGTTGCCTAATAGCTAATATGTTTTGTTTTGAATGATATACTGATCTTTACAAGCAAATGTGCTTTCAATATCAGATGTAATATTGTTTCATGAAATTGAACCCATAGTCTAACATTGATTTTTAATCCAACCATTAATTATAGAATCCTAGAGCTATATAGAGGACAAACCTGCCCACAACAGCGTGCAGCAAGCAACATATTCTGCCTCTGTAGTAGAAGTAGCCATAATGGTCTGCTTATTTGCACTGTCCAAGAAATAGTCTCTGCAAGAAATTGACAACCTCCTGTGGATTACCGTCAAGATTTGCTCCAGCATAGTCACTAGCTGAGTATGATGTCCAGGTCAAAGAAGGACACTCCTAGGATACCAAAGACCATAAGTTTTGGGTTTGCTCTTTAATACCTAAAAATCTCTTGACAACACTTAAATGAGGAGGACTTTGGGTGTGAGAACCTGAAACAAAACAAGCACATATGCAAACATAAATATCAATCCTAGAAAGCATCAAGTACATTAAAGAAGCGCGAATCATGGACCTATAGAATGGACAACCACATCACTGCTTCCTCATCCTTGACTAAAGCTTCTGAGTCTCAACAGCGTGTACTACAGTCTTAACATTTGCAAAAGTCAAACTTCTTCAGGATTCCTCTGCAACATACTTAATCACTGACTATAATGATAACCCTCTAATTTCGGTTTGACTTGTAATCCAAGAAAGAAAGGGAGCTCTCCCATTGAACTCATCTGAAATCTACTATCATTAATAGCCTCAAATTCATCATACCAAGATTTCTTTGGTAGAGCCAAAGATTATATCATCCACATAGACTTAAAAACTAGTATGATATCACTTGGGTCCTTCTTATGAAGAGAGTTTGTCAATCGTTCCTCATTCTGTACCATTCTTTAACAAAAAGTAATAAAGTAAGCATAAACCAGGTCTTCTGGAAGCTTGATTGTAGCCCATAGAGAGCTTTTACAACTTTGTAGACTTTCTGAGGATATTTAGGATCTAGAAAACCTGGTGGTTGAGACACATATACCTCCTCATAAATTTTCCCATAAAGGAAGGCACTTTTCACATCCATTTGATAGACTATATAGCCCATGTATGAGGCAAAGGCTAAAAAGATCCTTATGGCTTCAATCCTGGCTACAGGAGCAAAAACCTCATCATAGTCTATACCTTCCTCTTGCCTATGTCCCTGAGCTACTAACCTTGCTTTGTTTCTGACAACAACTCCTCTCTCATCCTTTATATCGTAAACCAACTTTGTGCAAAACCTCTTCTCCAAAAGCAAGATCTACAATATCTAAAACTTTCCTGTATCTTCGAACGCAGCAAATTCTTCTTGCATAGCATCAACCCAGATTTCATCTTCAAGAGCTTCTGAAATCTTCTTGGGTTTATGTTGAGACAGGAAACAATGCTGGAAGTCCTTATGATTATTTTTCCTTTTCTTTTGAACATTGCTAACAAAAGCATAAGTTCCAGAACTTTTATTCACTTTGCTTCTTGTTTGAATTGCTGAGGTTGGATCTCCTAGAATAAGAGCTGAAGGATGAGAAGAGATAATCCTTGGTGTGGGAATAGGACTAACATTCACAATAGTTTCCAAGTTTGTGAAGTCAGCCACTGCACCCTCGTCATCATAAGATGAATTAGTAAAGATACCATCATAGAATTTCTGATAAATATCCTCTAGTGGAGTTTTTCCTGAATCATCTTTTGTCAAGATTTTGTTAGCTCAGAAAGAGTATCCCTCATCAGGACTGGCATACTAACTGGTATGCTAAAAGAATTAACTAGATTAGAACGCTTGCTTTAGCTGTGTGCTAACAGTACTAAAAATGTTAGTACAGCTAGCCTTAGCAGCTCCTGTTTGTATAACCAAGTTCTCAGTTTCTTGTGCAATACTCCTTCCCTAAGAGCTTCACTTCCTCATAGCCTCTATTTTCTTGCCTCTTAAGTCTTTTCCAAAGTTCATCCAAAAAGACTTGTTCTCCTCTCTTGGACCTTCTCATCTTTTCATATGTCTTAAATCATGAGTGATGGTTATAGAATAAGAATGCCATATGGCAATACAAAGCAGTCTTGAGCAGAATATCCCTCTTGTTTCCAGAAACCCCTGCATCAATAATGTCATATGTAACTGCATTATGGTTAGCTTCTTAATTACCTGCATGTAGGTTACCTTGATCTGCTATCTAAACATGGATGATAATTCATAAGAATCAGTAAAATAATCAAAATCAAAAAGCCAAGTTGTCCCTTTTTCCCTACAACATGTGGTTTGATCTCAAGAAGGATGTGCATGTTTTCTTCAACTCATTTGGTTTCTAAATGTATAACTCTAAAACCTTGCTTTGTAGAGAATACCCAAAGCAAAAGAACCCTTCACTAATTTTCGCAGCAGAAGCTTGCCCAGGTGGTCCATGGTAATACAAAGAGGTTACATGGCACCCAAAAGGTCATATATACCTTCTAAATGGTATCTAACTAAGTTAAAAGTTTTATAAGGTGACTTATTAGAGCCATGGTCACTAATACCCTATTTTAGAACATAACAAGCAGTACACTCTTCACCCAAAAAGTGTTAAAAATGAATCTGCAAAGCATGGTCCGTAGCATCCTCAATAAGGGTCCTTCTTTCTTTCAGCAACTCCATTTTAGTGTAGAGTTTCTGCATTACTATATTCCCCATCTTGATCCCTTATGAGCCCCACAGAATTTAATAACATCCTTGTTCATAAAATCGGTAGCCAATATCACATCTAATAGTTTTAACTTTTTGATTCAATTGGTTCTCAATTTGTCTTACAAAGTCCTTAAGGATTCCACTAGTTTCATCCTTAGTTCTTAAGAAAAACACCCAACTAAACCTGCTAAAATCATCAGTGATAACCAGGCAATAGGTCTTATGGTTTAAGCTCCTTACAGATGTAGGTCCAAACAAATCCATATGAAGAAGTTGTAAAGAGTGGCTAATAGAGCTTACTGATTTGGCCTTACAGGAGGCCTTGTGTTGCTTTCCTTTCTGACAAGCAACACAAGTGTGGTCATTTTGAAAATCTTTGAATAAACCTCTTACAAGTTTCCCTTTACAAATTGTATAAGTTTTTAGAAATTAGCATGACCCAACCTCCTATGCCATTTTGTTAGAATTCATATAGTTGTGGCCTTTGGCAATTAAACAAGCCAATCTCCTGAAGGAACAATGTTACTCTAAATTGAAGCTGTAACATATATTTTAGTCTGGGGATTTAAGTAATACTTGATTTTCATCCAGGTAACTAAACTCAGAGACAAAACAAAGACATTTCAGAGTCAGTAAACAGTACCTTGTTCTATTTTGTCACAAATTTGTGACACAGATAAGAGATAGAAACATGCTGACTCTTTCACAAAGCACTCATCCTCAAAATCTATCTTACCAGTTTTTTATCTTATACCTTTCTAGTGCTGTAACCTTTACTACCTCCAAAAGCAACAGGGCCAACCATAAAGTCATTAAACATTCAGCAAGTAGGCCTTGTTTCTAGTCATGTGCCTAGAACATCCACAATCAACAATTCCTATATTCTATAAATCTCTATGTGGGATACTCCCTGCACATTAAATGAAAGAGATTAATTGCACTTAGACCCAAGCCTGTTTGGGCTATGAGTCGCCTAGTGGATCTTTGAAAGTGTAACATTTCTTAAACTGGATCCACAAATTGTATTTGGAGACATTGTGCCATTTGTATCTTTGTGGTCCTCCAAATACAACAAGTCTGAGGGACTTAACACATTTCCCTTTTACCCCAACAGGCACTAACTGCATTTACCTTTAAGGCAATATAAACTTTTTGTTTGAAAAAAATTTATGCTAATACTGTTTGTCTTTTTGAAAGCTTGTATATGTGAAATGAGTGTTGTGAAAAACATTTGATGGACTAACTCTATTCACAAAGGCTTAACAGTATTAACTTACATGGCATATAATAGTTAGTGTATTGTCCTGTCTGTTAAAAACTTGCTAGCAGTACTAACATTTTTTATGTACTCACTCTAGCATACTAACTGGAAATTTAAACCGTTCTAAGTTAGTACTGGCTGAAGAACAAATTGGTTTTGTATATTCACTTCTTTTGCACATTGTTGTTATTGTGTGGGCCAAGTTTGCCTTAGCTCATATTAGACTAGACATTCTTTACCACCCACCTGTTAATTTAGCTTTCTAGCCATTCCTCTTCTCATGGAAATCACAATCTCTGATTAAGATGATTTAAGACTTCCACATATACAAAACATGCTCTTTCAGTAAACCCATACCCCTAACTCTTCTTAACACTTTAGGTTTTTGACTATATGTGTAACTGTATTCTTAACAGTTTTCCTAGGAGTTTTTACTTGCATGGTAAGCAAAACTAGTGTTTCTTGTCTTTTGGTGGTATAGACACATACTCATTCAACTATCAGATTCATACTCCTCAAATAAAGGATCATCAGACCAGACCTTAGGTTGACATTGTATATAAGATTCATTGACAACTGTTTCAGACACTAATTCAGAGGGTTCTGTACTAATGTTAGATTCACGGGTATCAAATTCACTTGTTTGGGATTCAGAATCACTAGATTGAGTCTGTTTTGGACCATATGTAAATTGTGAGTAATCTACTTCAATATCAGGTCCAGAGGGCATATAATTCCATCATGGGTGGGGTACTAGCATGCATTCCTTCACTGTAACAAACCACATCAGACAAAGGTTGTTTTTCTAACTCACTCTCTTTATTCATAAAAACACTCTGCAACACTTCATTTTCATAGCTCAAACTACCATCATATCTGTGATCCCCATACCCAATCCCAAACTTATCATTAGTACTCATTTAGGTATTAAGCAGTTTACTAAGATTCTTAGAAGAGTTATGCTATTTTTCTACTTTAGCCTTTAAATCTTCTTTTTCTTTTTGAGCTTCTGCTAGCAATTTTTTATGGTATGTTAGAACATCTGTTTTATCATCTAAATCTATCTTCATAAATTTTATCTTTTGTTCATACCAAAGTTGTCCTTGTTGATGAGCAACTAACTGTGCTTCAACTTTCTTAAGACCTTAAGAATATGCCTTTATTTCTATGCTTGCATCACTAAGTTGTTCTCTCTTGAGCAACAACAGCTTCTTAAGATTAGCATAAGACTCTTTACACTATTTTGAACAGGAAGTTACCTATGTGTCTGAGTCTGAGCTGTTGCAAGCCAATCAAAGACATAGTCTCATCTCTTACTGAAATGATTTGACCGAATCTACACCTTCTCCATCAATTGTCACCAATTCTTTAGAGTCCTCCTTCTTTCCAGTTTTGCTCCCATCCTTGGTTCCCAAATTCCATGCATCCCTCCTCCTGCTGTCTTGATTTCCCTTGATTTTACATTCTCTCGCAAAATGCCCTATCTTGTGGCAATTGTAGCATTCAACTTTGGTTTTATCAAAGCCAACTGTTCTTTTGCATCAAATTGTAGCTTTCTATTCTACTACCAGTATCATTTTTGGTAAACTTATCCATTCTCATTGAGATCATAGCCACTTGCCACTTTCAATCCTTTTTTTTTTTCTTCAAGGTGATATTCATCAATCTGTTCCAAGATCCCTCATGATCCAGTTGAAGGCAACTTTGTTGATTAGAAAATAAAGGATTATGATGGATGCTTGTTTTTCATACAGTGAGTTTTGACCAAGAAGGATGGGAACACAATAAGAAGCCGGTACCTAACTTCATTAGTAAACTGCGGGGTTCTCATAGACAAATGTTCTAAATTTTGCGGGCTATGAGAGATATGTAGTAACGCCTTTTACATCCACTTTCAAAGAACTCGTTATGATTATTGTACAAACCTATCAAAGCTTAGACTGTCCACTCCCTGGTTTTTGGTCCTCATTATTAAGGAAACTTGGACCAGGCAAAGGTAGAGAATCTTAGGAATTTTTGATTTGCATCCTCAGTGGAATACACCTCTCCATGAACGTCTAACTGAGCTCAGAAGACCTTTGAACAGGGACATAGCCTATTGAAAAAGCCTTTCCCTGATTGGATACAGAGAATCCTTCAAACTTTCTTCAAGATATACTTTTTGCATCTTCTTGGATTCGTCATTTCCACCAAATCTAGATTTGGATGGCATCCCACAATCTCTTTTTGCAATAGTCATCTTATGAATTTAGCAAGAAGGTCTTCTGTAAAAAAAGATAGCCATAAGCAAGGTGGTCCTTGCTTTTCTCTCATCTTTCTCTTTTGCTAAATACAGAATTTCTTCTGCAGATTCTGGGCAGGCAAACCTTTAATTTGTCCTTGAGTATCTGTAATGATCGATACAGGACCATTCCAGTATGTATAACCTCCAAATGGATATCCTGTATGGGCCACAATAGTGTTCCATCTTTATAGCCAAACTATCATATTCTCCTTTTTTGAGAATAAGTCAGAATGATGGTTGATATAAATAACATAAAAAAAAAAATATAAATAAATAAAGTTATAAAATAAAAAAAAAAAATATTTTTAAAAAATTTTATATAAAATAATATAGATAAAAATTAAGGTTAATTATTAATATAAAATTATATAATATAATTAACTTAAAAAGTAATAATAATTAAAAATATAATTATTATAAAATATAAACAATATAATAAAAATATAAATTTAATAATAATTAATATAAATTAATATTATTTAAAAAAAAAAAATATTTCAATAAATAAAAAAAATTAGAAATATTTTAATAAAAAAAATAAATATATATAAAAAATAAAATTAAAAATTTAATAAAGAATATAATTTAAAATTAATATAAATAAAAAAAAATAAAAATAATATAATAATAATTATTTATAATATTATTTAAAAAAACAAATAAAAAAAATAAATATATTATTTATATATTTTAAAAATAAATAATTAAAAATATTTTGATAAAAAATATAAAATAATTTATAATAAAATATTAATTTAAATATATAATTAAAAATTAAAAAAATAATAAATATATAATAAATAAAAAATTAAATTATAAATTAAAAAAAATTAATAATAATAAATAAAATAAAATATATAAATTATAGTATATAATAATATAATTGTAATTTTAATTTTAATGAAAAAATAAAAAAATATCATTATTTAAAATTAAAAAAAAGAATAATTTTACAAAATTAATTAAAATAAAAAAATATAAAAAAAGAATTTAATTATAAAAATTTTAAATGTAAATAAATAATATTATTTATTAAAATAATAAAAAAATATAATTTTTATTATTTTAAAAATTAATTAATAAATTTTAAAAAAAATTGAATTTTTAAAATATAAATTGGAAAAAATATTAAAAAAAAATAAAAAATAAAAAAAAAATAAAATAAAATATTTAAAAAAAAATTTATATTAATTTTAATATAAATTTTTATAAATTATAATAAAATTTTTATAAAAAATATAATAATTATTTAAAATATAAATAAAAACAAATAATAAAAAATTAATAAAAAAAAATAATATTATATTATAAAAAAAATATATAAAAAAATAAAAATAAAAATTAAAAAATAAATTAAAATTAATTTAGATAATATAAAAAATTAAATAAAATTGAAAAAAAATATATATAAAATTATAATAAAATAAAATTAAAAATAAATATTATAAATTTATTAATAAAAAAAAAAAAATTTATATATATTTAATTTTCATTATATAAATATTAAAATAATAAAAATATTAAAAAAATAAAAAAATTAAAAAATATAAAATAAAATAATATTTTTAAAAAATAAAATTTTAATAAATATAAAAAAAAATTAAAATACATAAAAGAAAAATATAAAAATAATATAAAATAAAATAATAAATTAATAGTTATTAAAAAAAAAAATAAAAAATAATAAAAAAATTATTTTATTAAAAATATTTAAATAATTGAATATATTATAATATAAAATATAAAATTATAATATAAAAATAATATTTATATTAATATAAATATTAAATATAATATAATATTATATAAATTTAAATATAAATATTAAAAGTTTAATAATTGAATTATTAAATTTTTAAATATATATTATTATTATAAAAAAAAAATATAAAAATATATATGAATTAATAATTATTTATAATTAATATTATAATAAATTTTATTAAAAAATAAATAAATTAAATTAATTAAATAAAAATAATAATTATATTTTAATAAAAAAAAATAGAAAATTATAAATATTAATAAATTCAAAAAAATTAAATAATTAAATATTTAAAACATTTATATTTTGTTAAAAATATTTAATTTTAAATTAAATATAATAAATAAAAAATATTATAAAATATAAAATTAATTAAATAAATTATATTATATATTATAT
Source organism: Tanacetum coccineum (assembly GCA_026074375.1). Taxonomy (NCBI): domain Eukaryota; kingdom Viridiplantae; phylum Streptophyta; class Magnoliopsida; order Asterales; family Asteraceae; genus Tanacetum; species Tanacetum coccineum. Next base: position 43,299 of record BQNB010002236.1, on the reverse strand, counting down.
AATTAAAAATTTAATAATGTAAAATAGAAAAAATAAAATAAATATTTAAATAAATATATTATTAAAAATTTTTATAAATAAATATTTAATATTATAAAAGAAATAAAAAAAATTATAAAATTATTTTTATTTTATTAAATTAATAATAAAAAAATAAAAAATAAATATAATTAAAATTAATATTAATTACATAATAATAAGAATTAAAAAAATAAATTAAAAATTAATAAAAATATAAAAAAATATTGAAATATTATAAGTAAATAAAAATATTTAAAATTATAATTATATATAAAAATTAAATAAAATTATTAAATAATAATTATTTAAAAAAAATTTAAAAATAAATATATTAATAATAAAAATAATATTTAAAAAAATTTATAATAAATTAAAAAAAATAAATTGTAAAAATAAATTTAATTAAATTTAATCAAAATTTAATATTTAATATATGAATAAATAATTATTAATAAAAAATTGAAATAAATAATTAAAAAAAAAATATATAATTTTTAAAAAAAACGATAAATAATAGATTTTAATTTATAAATTTAAAATTATTTATATAATAAAATTATATAAATATAATAAAATTAATAAAAAAATATAAAAAAAAATAAAAAATATTAATAAAAAAAAAACAAAAAAAATATAAAAAAAAAAAAATATATAAAAATATATATAAATTTTTTTAATAGGAAAGAAATAATTAAATTTATTATTATAAAAATAATTAATAAAATAAAAAAAAAAAAAAAAAATTATTTTATAAAAAAAAAAAAAAAAAAAAATTAAAAAATATAAAATAAATATTTAAAACAAAAATTGATAATATAATTTTAAATAAATATAAATATAAAAAATTATAAAATAAATTAAAAAAAATAATATAAAAATTAAATAATTAAATTAAAAAAATAAAAAATAAATAAAAAAAATAAATAAAAAAAAAAAATAAAAATAGAAAAAAATTAAATATATAAAAAAAATATTTAAATTTATATATATAAAGATAAAAAAATTAATATATTATATATTATAAAAATTAAAATAATATTTAAAAAAAATTAAAATATAAAATTAATATAAATATTAGAAAAATAATATAAAAAAAAAATAAAATATAAATTGATATATTTATTTATTTAAATAAAAAATAATTTAATTATATAAATTTTTAAATCAAAAAATAATATTTAAAAAAATTGAAATAAATTTTAATTGAATTTAATAAATAATAATAATTACAAATATACATATAAAAAAAAAAATAGAATAAAAAAAATATTAATTATAATTATTTTTAAATACATTAAAATATAATAATATTATAAAAATTAAAAAATAAAATACAAATATATTAATAAAAGATATATTAAAAAAATAAAAATTATTATAATTAAATAAAAATATATTAAATTAATAATTAAAAAAAAAAAAAAATAATTGATAATTATAAAAAAAAAAAAAAAAAAATATCAAAAAACAAAAATAAAAAAAAAATATTATAAAAATAATAAAAAAACTATAATAATTTAAAATTATTTTTTTATAAAATAAAAAAAATTGATAATTTATAATGAATATTGAAATAAAATAATAAATATAAAAAAATAAAATGAAAATAATAAAAAAATTAATTTAATTTTTAATATAAATACATAAATGAATTTGAAAATAATAAAAAAAATATAAAAAATATTAAATAAAATTTAAAATTAATATATTAAAATATATAAAAAAAAATAAATAATAAATAAAATATTTATAATTAATTAAAATAAATAAATTAAATAATAAAATATAAAATATATATATATATTATTAAAAAAATAAAATTTAAAAAATTTAAAAAATTAAATTAATTATTAAATAAAATATTAAAATTATAAAATATTTAATATAAATTTTAAAAAAAAAAAAAAATAGTAATTTGTTTTAAAATAATATAAAATTTTTAATAAATATAAAATAAAATAATATTATAAAAAAATAAAATATATTATTTGGAAATATAAATAAATAAATATAAATATAAAAAAAAAAAAAATACTGTAATAATTATTATGTTAAAGAAATTAAAATATAATTATTATAATTTAATACAAAATAAAATAATGAAATAAAATATAATAAAAAAAAATTATGTATATAAAAATAATAAATTTATTTATATAAATCAATTAATATGATATTTAAAAATAAATAAAATTAAAAATGATTTTAAAAAAAAAAAAATAAATTAAAAAATAATAAATATTAAAATAAATAAATAAATATTATTTTAAAAAAAATAAAAAATATAAAAGAAAAAAATAAAAAAATGAAAAAATTTTTAATAAATAATAATTATTGAAAATAAATAATTAAATTTATAAAGTGAAGTAAAAAAAAAAATAAAATTGATTAAATATATTAAAAATATATTAAATAAAATATTAAAATAAAATATTATATAAAAAAAAAAAAAAATAATAATAATAAAAAATAAAAATAAAAATTTAAATATAAATATTTAATAAAAAAATTAAATTTATAAATATAAATAAAAATAAAAAAATTTTAAAATAAAAATAATTATAATAAAATAAAAAAATAAATTAATATTAAATAAAAAAAAATATAAATTAATAAAAATAATATAAATAAATTTATAAAAATTATAAAAATAAAAATATATAAATTAGAAATATAATTAAATTTTAATAAATAAAAAATTATATAATATTAAATTTTAAAAAATAAAAATAAAAATATTTATAAAAAATTTTTAAAAAAAAAATACAAATTGTTAAATTAATTTAAATAAATATAAAAAAATTTTATATTATAAAATATTTAATAATAAAATATAAAAAAAAAAAAGTTAAAATAAAAAATTAAATTATTATTATAAATTATATATATATAATTAAATAATTAAATAAATTAAAATAAAAAATAATAAAAAATAAAAATTAAAATTAAAAAAATCGTAAATAATATTAAAATTTTATAAATTAATATAATATTTAAAAAAAAAAAGTATAAATTATTTAATAAATTAAATATTAGAATATAATAAAATAATAAAATTAAAAAAAATATAATTTAAAATAATTAAATATTAATTTTTAAAATTATAATTATAAATAAAAATATAATAAATTATTATATATATACAATAAGATATAAATATTCTATAATTTAAAATTTGATTAAAAATAATAATTTAATTAAAACTAAAATAAAAAAAAAAAAAAAAATATAAAATGAGATAAATTTTTAATTGTATAATATATTATAATTAAAATTAAATTAAAATATAAAAATTAATAAAAAATAAATTAATATTATTTAAAAAAAATAATATAATTAATAAATATAAAATTATATAAATAATAATAAATAAAATTATTATTATTTAAATATTAAAATATTAAATTAAAAATATATATATAATATTAAAACGATAAAAAGATTAAAATATTATAATAAAATTAAAATTAAAATAAAATAAATAAAAATAATTAAAAAAAAAAGTTATTAAAAAAAAATTAAAATATTTTAAAAAAAAATAAATATTGAAAAAACATAATTGATAATATAAAATAATATAAAAAATAATAATAAAAAATTTAAAATATAAATATAAATAAATAGTAAATTATATATAAACTAAAAAAAAAAAGTTTAAAAGAAAATATATTTATTAAATTAAAAAAAAAAAATAAAATCTAAAAAAAATAAATAAATTAATAAAATTAAAAAATAAAAATAAAAAAATAATATAATTATAATTCGAATTAAAATTTTTTTGAATAAAAATAAAATACAATTATTTAAAATTAAAAAAACTATTAAAAATTTTGAATTAATTTGTAAAATGATGAAGTTTTTTGGGTTGGTGTTAAAGGGTGATTGATGGTGGAGGTGGTGTTGGTCGGTAGGTGGAAGATTGGGTAATCTCGTGAGGCAGACATGTTTAAAATATTGTTTAGTTTTGAAGGATGACGGTTTATAACTGGATATGATTGTTTTTCTTATTCAGAGTTCTCACAGGCACTGATACCCACTTGTGAGTCCCTTGTGAAAATAGAACTATGCATCCTATTAAGGATGATAGCCAAGGTGTCTTAAATATAGTAGACTAAGTTAGAAACACTGATTAAGTGAATACTATGTGTTTAATGCTAAATCATAACACAAGTACAAAAAAAAACACTGAAGAACTAAATATAATTTCTATTAATCTGGCTTTGAATGAATACAGATTACAAACTATGAAGATAATTCTTTGTATGAGAAGTAAAAGGATATCCGTCGTCTAAACTATGCCATTGAGGGATCCATATTATAGACCAAGGATAAACACTAACAGGCTTACAAAACGCGTACATATCTTTTCCTAAAAATCTCATACATATATCTCTAAACGGTACTTAACTATTTTCTACAAACGGTACCTAACAAACCTAATCAGTACTTAACATTTGTACTGGTCAGTACTAACTATACTATCAGTACTAACAATTAGTACTGTCGTTACTAAGTTAGAAAACGTAATTCCCAACAATATCTGATTACAATACTTGAAATATAGATTACCAAAGACAGAATAAAAATTACATTTAATTGAAAAATTACATAACTAAAAAACTATATTGACTACTACTAAAACTAAAAAAAAAAGAAAGAATATGATGTGAGAGGAGATGAGCTCTATTTAAGAGATGAGAAATTCTTCTTTCTAGGTCATAACATTCTCTTCCTTATCTCTAACTCTGGCCCATCAATTCTACTTGCAATCATTTTGATGCTCTTTTACTCATTCGTTGATCAAAGTGTAGCACATGAATGCCAGCGGGCATTTCCGTGTGTTAGAGCTTGTGCCCTTCTATTACAAATAGATTTAGTGTAAATTTCCCATCATTTGGTGTGTTTGTTGCTGAAATCCACCGAGTCATTCCATTGTGGTAAAAGACGAATAGAAGCTCTTGAGGTGACGTATTTCCTTTTGCTGACCAGTGCATATTACTCCGAAATCTTTGTTCTACGTATCAATTGGGAATTTACCCATTGTTTTTTAGAAGTAGGGTATATAACAAGAACGACGATGAACCAGTATAAACGGGGTTTTTCCCGACACTTTTTCTTTGTCCTTTTATAAACTTTGTTTGACCTAGGGGGTTTTGGGTTGTTTTTACTTGGCACGGGTCCTATAAAAGGTATTGGGCCAGGTTTGGTTAAAATGGTATTATAATTATAAGAGATAATGACTGTTTATCCCCTTTTATAAAAAGAGATAAATGTGTATAGGTTTAGGGACATATGATATAATTGTTTAACATTAAGGTTCTTTTTGGATTTTAAAGTTTTGTCTTTTTGTTGGTTGACCAAGGGTTGACTTTTGATGACCTTCTGCTATAAACATCCGCTCTTGTGCACTCTAGTCCCGGTTTTTTTTTTATTTTTTTATTTTTTTTTTTTTTTTACTATGGCAGTGTTTGTCCTGTTTCACCGTTTTCTTTTTGTGATATTTTCACTATCCGTACCTCACCTTCCACAAACAACAAAATACACAAATACAAACATTTTTTTAACATTTTGATCATTTAAGGGACATTTTGGATATAATAAGGATATGTGATTTCTCACATATACATTTTGAATTTTAAATGTTGGCTATAAATATTAGCCTCATGTCTTCATTTTAGATAACCCTTTTCCAATATTTTTCTTTCTAGCTTTTTCATTTTTATATATTCTTTTATCATTATACTTGTTTCATAATCCATTACAAGTGATCGAATCATGCCATTAACGTTCATATGGATTAAAAAAACATATTTTATATTAGGAGATGTACCACTCTTTAGTGAAAGAAAATTAACGGAAGACATCAGATTCAAGTGTTATTCATAGTTTTTGTGATATTTATCTAACTTTACAACTCAATATGTTGTGAAAAAAAAAGATCATATTTTGTATGATAGGTAGTTTTTTAGGCCTAAAAAATACGTAGTGTGTTAATTGGTTATCTAGTCTCGAAGTAGAACTCAGAATTTAGCATTATATCTGAAAAAGATTAATTGATGACATCAAATAAACGTACTTTTATAGTATCATTTATCCCATGTAAATAACCCATTTTGTATAATTATTGCAAAGAATTGTTACTTAATCGTATGTATTTGAGAATTGCAGTAATTAGGGAGTACTTGGTGAAGATTAGCAAAAAGGCACGCATTCTGAAGCTTAAACGAAGACATTTGAAGATTACTGTCTGACATCCAATAACGCCGTATCCATCAAGGAAGATACGACGTATCTGTACCTGCACTTCACTAAAGACCACAAAGGAACAAAGATCAATACGCCCCGTACCAGAGAATCATATGTCATATTCAAGATATAGTAATAAAATATTCTGGAAGATAATCCGAACGTGGTCCTACTCTAATAAACCCCATATGCCGTATTGACCTTAGTTCAATATCGGCTATAAACAACCAAATTCCAGACCTTATAAATAGAAAACGTAAAAACGGGTTTTCAGTGTGCTAAATCATATTTTCAATACCTAAACCATAAAAGTTGATTTTCATAAGAGAAGAAGAGCATAAAAGATCAAGAAAAGTAATTAATTCCATAGAAAACTCCATAAATCTCTATTCTCTTGTAATCGTTCAGTTTTTTGGTATCATTCGATCATCATTTAGTTTATCCATGGGCTAAATTATTACTCTTGTAATGATTATGACGTTTGAAGGCTAATACCATCGGGTAATTTGCCGTTATTATGAAATCTGAATGTTTGGTTTTGTTTATCTCGATTTGCTGATGTTTCTTGAGTGTGTATATTTTTATATTCAAGTTTTAAATTTATATTTGCCGACTAACAAAAAAAACACTTTAACCGGGCAGTGTACCCGGACGTGTATATACATGTAAGATAAGGAGTCAAACACTTAGAAGCGAGGTTAAATCTTTTAATTTATTAATACTTTGGTTTACTAATCTAAGTTAATTCTAATCTAAGTCAAACCTATGCTAATCCTATGTTAGTTCTAATCCTAATTCTAACAGGTTAAAAGGGGGGGGTTTGATCTAAGAGACTGGCACGGGTTTTATGTGTGAATACAATTAATCAAACACTAACCCACGCAAGCATATTAACAGAAGATAAAAGACGGTTCAAGCTTAAATAGAAAACTGCATTAGCCATATATAATCCGATTAAAAGTTGTTTGTTTATTCAGTGTCAATGATTGCTTATCTGAGATGGCATATCATTCTTCATGACTTTAGGCGTGACTTCATCCTATACCTACCACTTTAATTTGGTCACAATTAAAGCATCCGCATAGAAGCATCCATATTTTCTGATTATAATCTATCTTAGGGATTAAAGCAAGGAGATCCTTTAAACCCTATCTCATAGATAACTATACCCACTTACTGCTTACCGGCGGTTTCTATACACTAGTAGTTTACTATACCCAATCTTTCCCAATTAGTTTAAACGTACTCATTGAATCCACCAAGGGACACCTACCGGTCCCAACTAAGCTCACAATCGTAAAGGAAAAGATATCGTTAATCATGATCCTATTGGTCTAGAAGTATTAATCACTATATGGAGAGCATCTCAAGGCATCTAGATTACTTGGTCCGTATCACTAGATCCATTTGATTGATAGGTCACATATTAAAGCACATAAGCAAGTATAAACTGATAAACATAAACAAACATACAACGATAAATCAAGCAATCGAGATATAAACAAAACCAAACATTCAGATCTTCATAATAATGGCTAATACTCGAATGTATTAGCCTTAAAACATCATAATTAATACAAGACGATGGCTAAGCCCAAGGTAACTAACCGAGTTAATGAATATACCAAAAACTGAATGATTTACAAAAGTATAAGACATTACACATTGTTCTCCTATGAATTGGAACGCGTATGCAAGACCTCTTCTGCTCTTTAACCTCCTCTAAAATTGACTTTTGTAATTTTAGGTATCGAGAATGATGATTTAGCACACTTAAATCCGTTTTTGAGTTTTTCTATTTATAAGGGTCCCTAGTCGGATGTTTCGTTTCGATACGGCATATCCAATGTCTTGGATATGGCGTATTGGGGGTTTCTTGGAGTAAGGACCGCATTTGATATCTTCTAGAATATTCACATGCTATATCTCTAATACGGCGTATTGGTCTTCTCTGGATACGGCGTATTGATCATGTTTCCTTTCGTAGGGCTTGTGAGTGCATGCATAGAAACCACGTATCTTCCTTTATGGATATGGCGTATTGGTATGCAAGAACATTAATCAACAAAATGTCTTCATTTAAGCTCCAGAATGTGTGCCTTTAAGTCAAGTTTTACCAAGTACTCCATAATTAATGCATTTCTTAAATACAAACGATTAACTAACAATTCTTGGCAATAATCATACAAAATGGGATAAATAACATGGGATAAATGATGCAAAAAAATAGACTTATTTGAGTCAACAAAATCCCCCCACATGAATCCAACTAGTCCTCAGTAGCCTTTAAATTTATAAAAATGTTTCCCTAAGGATATTATCGTTTCCGTAAGCATTTATTTGATCTATTAACAAGTACACAACCAAACACCTCATGAAAAAGGAAATGAAAAACACACTAATCACTCAACTAATCTATGTGGTAACATGTAAACTAATTCGCCTCATTGCTTGGTCGTGACGAGTATTCACATGACGAGTATTCTATCATAAGCTTGGCAAGGATACACATCTTCATCGCTAAAGCTAAGGAGTAACAAGTTTATAAAGGTAAATATGGGTTTATATGAGAAGGCTTAGGGTTGATTACTCTAACTAATCTTTATCGATACCAATATTCCAGGAGGGCGACAAAGACCACACATACACACCCGTAACGACGGGATACACACATGTGACTGCTCACTCCCACCTCGAATAAGCTAAAGAGTAGGAATAGTAGAGTAATATAGGTTATGGATCTTTTAACTTTAACCATTAGTAATAAACCAACAAGGCAGCTCAGACATGCATACATGGCCGTAACGATGGAATAGACATGCACGCTCAATCACATCCTAATTCGCATAAAACCCATGGTTAATGATTAGGAAAGGGAATTAAATTGTTGTTAAATAAAATTTATGAAACAAATAGATTAAGTCTAAAATACAAGTTGCTAGACACTTTTTCCCGACCGTTACCATGATAAAGACACAACTATTTACAACGTCTTGATCATAGATAAAAAAACAACAACCTAAGTTGGCGTTCCCGTAACGGTCAACTTCCCAAACATCCCATTCTTTACATACTATACAAGGCAAGTGGTGATATCTTCCACTTTATACAATACTCTACATCGTCGATTTTTTTAGACGTATCAACGAATAATCGATCCTTCGTGTAATTCCTTCGGAAGTTGCGAAATGATTATCTTCAAACTTTCCTTCTCTTTTTTTATTGCGGTTTTTCTAATTTTTTTTGATTTTTTTTTTGCTAACACGATACTATGAAACTCGGTGTAGTTTCACTATCTTCACGATCATAATAATTCCGGATAATTCCTTCGATAATTCTTTATTCTTCGGGCGTACCATTAATTGCAATGGTAGTAAAAATACATGAGTTTTGACTATAATATACATTCCCATTTGGGATGTGCAAATTTCTTCCAACCGTACCAAAATAGACACAAGACTAGGGAAATACAAACTTTACACTTAAAGCAACTAGCAACTATAAAATAATCTTAATCTAACAGGGTAGGCTAAGGTTTAAAGGTGTAATGAAACAAATAATTGGTGTAGTTCCTAAAGGATTGGCTCTACGGGTTGTTCTAGGGGTATCTTACTCTTAAAGTGAGAGTAAACAACGGTTCTATAAGGGGGTTACTAAAACCAGGGTTTCAGTTACAAGCAAATGTAAAGGCGAATTTGGTGTAATCTCAATTTACAATTTAAACAAGTTACTCCATCTAAATCCATAGTACATATCACTGTGGTCTCGAATAGATATACCAAGCCAAGTTCTAAAGTATACTATATCACGGCACACTCATATTTTGTGGAATATGGGTAAACATTTAGGAACGGATAAGGTTAAATCCTCACAATATCTAACAAGGGTTATTGTGTGCGGGTTATGTATCAAGTAATTTCACAAAATTATGCTTGAATTTTTTTTTAATTTGAGCATAATTTAAGCTTTTTTGTGTGAATAAATAAGACAAGTAAAATACTATATTTTCATCCCCCACTTGAATTATACAACGTCCTCGTTGTATAGATAAAACATTAAATACAGGAATTAAAAAGAATTAGAATGAGAAACTCCCCTGATATATATGCTCGGTAGATTCTCCATATTGAGTTTATTAGCAAGATTATGTGTTGAACAGTCACCTTGAAGTTTCAAGACTCCAACACTTCAAGATCTTCAGATTTGTAAATTCTCCACCAATATTCGTCAATATTTCTTTCATGAGGTCCTGTGTAAATAATAGGAAAAACATCTTATGCATTTTCCTTTCTTATGTACCTTACGGCTAATTTTAAACTAAAATTAACAAATAAAACGAATCAGTACTAGTGGAATCCGCCGTATATGTGCATGAATATGCCGTTGGACATCGTATTCTTATTCCTTTTCTATATAAAATAGTTAAATAAATAAATAAAATATTATATATAACTATATAATATTATATATATATTATATAAGAATAATAATATATTTTATATAACAAGATCAAAATCCCAAATCAATGAACCGGAAGTAGTATGGGTATTTTCTGGGTCTGTTCTTAGTCCCAACGAGGCTTGAATGGATAAAATCGAATGTACGAATTGGATATTTGATGTTTGGAATATGACAAGGTATAGATTGGGCACTTAAACTATATAAGCAAATGCATCAAAAGATTTGCAAGGAAAATAAGCTAGAGCAGGCATAAAAGCTAAAAATGGTTAAAACACTTAAAATTTTTATACTAAGACGTAAATAAGCTCAATTCAGCTTAAGACAATACCAATTAAGCTAGAACAGGCCTAGACAAACCTAAAAACTAAACCAACCCTAAATAAGCAAATTCAACAAGCAATTAAGCTAAATTAAGCAAGAAAAACTCAGCAGTACTAACAGTACTAACTATCAGTACTAACTTGGAGTTAGTACTGCTAGCTTTGAGTTAGTACTGCTAGCTTTAACAAAACACAATGAAACAAGAAATAAGCAAATAGGCTAAAACAGATATTTAACTACCCCTAATAAGCACTCATGCATAAGAATAAGCAACTAGAATAAACCTTATAATGGCAAATAAGACTAAAAAGCTACAAACTGATAAAACTATAAAATTGCTTTTGAAAGGCGAATAAGCTTAAATAAGCTCTACATAAAGACAATAAACGAAAATGGCTCTTAATCTACTACTAAAAAGTCTAAGGAAATCTTAACATAAGCAGAAATGATAAGCTATTTAACGCAATAATGAACCAACAGTACTAACAGTTTTAACTATCAGTACTAACTTGGAGTTAGTACTGCTAGCTTTGAGTTAGTACTGCTAGCTTTAAAATCCCAAAAGAGAACTAGCAGTACTAACTATGGGTTAGTACTGCTTGTTCTCAAACCTCCCCTTAAAGTTTTCACAAACATTTTTTTCTTTTTATTTTAAGCTGCTTTGGATCATATAATTGTTATAAAACAGATTATCAGATAACAAAATAAGTCACTCTATAAGCAGACTTTATCAAGATAAGCACTTAAAATATGCTAAATCATTCAACAGTATTACCCAAAAATACTACCCGTATTAACTAAGAAAGTGACACATAAACTATTTATTAAACTAACAACTATTGCAAGATAAAGCACTAAACTTACATGATAAAGCCATAAATAAGCACAAATATAGGTTAAACATAATTAAGCAATATAAAGAAGTTCTACCAGTAAATAGAAAAAATTAGACTAAGAGAGTCTTACAACAACCTTGCTCAAAACTGGTTATAACAAAGAATCTACAAGTCTAAGACTTGTTAAAACAAGCTATTGTACAGTATTCATATAAGCCCATCCAGTAACTAGCTTTCATCCATATGATGTGTAGATTTGTGTGTGGTATTTTCTGTGACCTTTACTTAATTCTTAGTATATTTGTGTTATAAACATGTCGTATTTGATTTTTTAAGATTAAACATATTAAGTAATGTTTTTATACACATGGATATACAAATAGATTTCAAGAATTTGACTTAAAAATCAAATTTGCATTTAAGACGGATAATTAATAAATATAAAATATTAAAAAAAAAAAAACTGCAAGACTTGGAAAAATAAAATATTACATAAAATAAGCTGATGACTTTTAATAAGAACTATGACTAGAAAATTGATAAAAAATGACGACCCGTTTTCTTGGGTATACAATGCCTATTTTTATAAAACGAATTATGGTCTTGTTTCTTGGTCTTCTTTTCTCTTCTTCTTCTGTGTTTCTTTCGTAGAGAAAAACCCACAAGTATGCTTGTTGTGTGAGGTGATTCTAAAACAAATCTCAGCCTTCAATTTCTTTTGTGGCCTTCTTTTGAGTCATCTAAGCCATCGGAAGCACTTGGTAATGTGAGGGATTGCCAAACTTGGCAATTATTAAGTGGGGGAGATAGTGAGGAGGGGGAAATGTTTTATCCATGATGTTGAATGGTTTGCAAGGTAAAAGGAAAGGTTGAAGGGAACCCGTGAGTGGTCTTGGGTTTAGTTGGGCAGAGACGGAAAAAATCGGCTTTGGATCAAGTTGGCAGCTTGGCCCTCTCAAGTTATTATACTGCCCCCCAATTCCAATTTTAGTCCTTGTCCTTGTTTATTTCTTGAGTAATATCAACTTGAGGTTTGGCAATTTTAGTCCCTCAAGTTGTATTTTCTTCATTTTGGTCTTGACTTTTGACTTTGTATGGGTGATCTTTTGCTGACTTTGGACTGACTTTGGTTCGATTTGACTATGTCTTTTCCTTTGGTGGCTTGGTTTTTGTTGTTTTTTTTGGGCTAGCTTTGTCGTCCTTTTGTGTGATATCCGTTTTCTGCACAATACAAATGCAAAACATACAAATACAATGTATTTTTGGTACGTTTTTAGTCATTTAAGTCCGTTTTTAATGGAAAATGGTATGTGTAATTAAACACATACCAAAATCCCCCATACTAAGATATTGCCGTGTCCTCACGCAATGTTATGAAGTAAACACTCAAGAAACCAAGAATCTTAATCCCCCTCGACTAATAACCTCGAAAAGTAGCTAAGTATTCGTCAAGGGGGACTAAAGAATCAATAGCTTCGACAAGTCCCGTTTTCACCATTTTTTTATGTACACTAACTATCCTTAATATTTTTGGATCTTTCTTTTTCTTTTCTTAACTTACATGTTTGACTTCCTTTATTTAATCAACACTAGGATCATAGAATGAGAAGCGCCCATAGAATAATCTACGGATGTCCTGACGGATAAATTCATCGTCCCCGATTTTTCACTAGTCCCAAGCTAAGCGTAAAAACGAAATCACCGTTAAGTACAAGTAAAGATGCTAACACTACTTATAACTTATAGTCTTTGTCAACTTTTCGCTCCTACATAAACAATTATTCAATTAGAGGGGTTGTGTTCATTTTAAGTTAAATTTAGTCGACTATTTAGAAGTAGTAAGGGTTTTATGTTGTATAACGATATTTCTGATGAAATTCTGGGGAAAGACTCTAGATCACCCACCAACCAGCATATTCTCGATAGATCCCAGCCGAGTTCGACTTAGGTTATCAGGTTGAGACCCCACAAGAGAATGTTCGCCAATGTAATTAGCGGGATACTCCATCCTTTAGGCGGAATTTCTTATAGATTAGTTCCGTTTAAATAAACAATACTACTCAAAGCACGCAAACATCAAAAATTTAATGATCTCATTGGTGAGACTATTCCATGTAGCGACCTTTCTTCTCGGAATGTCCCAGCCTCATCAGCTAAGTGCCCAGGTTTTTGACACCCCACGGAGAATACTTAATCGAAATAATCTACCGACGGAACAAACAAATTTTGAGTCCTTAAAAGCAGATATTATTGTTCAAAAATATATACTTGGTTTAGATAAAAGAAATTCTTAACTTTAATTTTCAATTTATTGCTTATACTATACTCGTCTCATTACATGACTAAACATCGTCACGCTCGACCAATGATGTAGTGATTAGTCTAACGACGGTTTATTATTGATGACACTTACGAATGCACTTTGGTTTATTATTTCTCACTATGGGCGTGTTTTGAAGACTGCAACATCGGTTGTGAGCCGTGCAGATGCAGTATACCTTTATAGCCCACAAGTTGATATTATTTATTTCTATTTTTTATTTTTTCATCATTTTTTTCAATTTTTTTTCATTTTTTTTTTCCAACATATTTTCGTAATTAGAGAAAAAATTTCGTTTTAGAAACTCAAGTATATAAGCTGAACTAAGATGAATATTTTAGTTTCTGAAAGAGCTTCTTCTTTAGGAAAATGTGTGTTTAAAGTTAAAGAAAAATAAGCCGTTTATTAGTCAAGGTTAAGGCTTCTGGGAGAAAAAGCGAAAAGTTACTACCTATGAGCTTTTTAAGATTTCCAAATAATCATTGTTTAGCATCCTACTTATAAACAACACTATCATTTTTCTCGTTTCTTTCGCAAAGTTAAAATTACAATAAAAGACTGCTAATGGCTGAGCTAAATAAACTTTCGTTTTTTAATGTTTTTAGAGCTGCAAAGTAGGGTTCAACACGCCCTACCGAGTCAAAATTTATTCTCATTCTACCCATTGGGAAAGTCAAAACTGTGACAAAACACTTATTTTATTTTTGAACATTTTTCATTTTTTTTTCATTTTTTGGTATTTTTGCAAAGATTTTGGTGGTAAAAATGGGATTCGTGACAACAACGGCTGCAGGAAAAAATCAAATCGAAGATCCCCCCATACTAGAACTAAACATCGTCCTCGATGTTTTGAAATTGGTACCTACGTAAATCTAAGGCTGTTTATTAGGTGTGCCAAAAGATAAAACGTTGTAGTTCGATAAGATTAGGATATCGGATTCAAAATAAAGATGAGGATGTGAAAATGCTTGTGGATGAAGCGGTAAAACAAACTGCAAGCGTACGAGGAGTCTTCACAATCTGGGAAATCCCTGGACATACAACACAAAAACAAACAAAACCGGACATACATGGGTAATGGAAGAGGCTGAGCTTCCTCACACAAAAAAACTTTTTATTAACTACATATACTACTATTGATAAGCATGGGGTGCCTCCCATGAAGCGCTTGTTTAAGGTCGCTATGCTTGACCCGTCCCCGAATTTATTGGTCCATGGGGAACGTCTGGAGATCCGAGACTACCAATTGTGGTACGTCTCCCTCCAAAGTAGGTGCACTTCAAACGCATGACCATTCATTGAATTTGGCCCGGAGTTTGGGATAACTCGATAGTGCCATATGGAAAAAAACTTGGGTTAAAGTGAAATGGTCCACTCCAGCGGGTATTAAGCTTGCACCGATGAAATGGAAAATCCTTCAATACTAGAGTTATAAAGGAAGACTCGATATCCGACGTTGAAACGCGGTTTTTTTTTTTATCTTTGAGTCATGGTTCTCTTTGTTTTCTCATTATAGATCAATGGTTTTCATAGCATAATCACGAAGTTGCTCATTAAGTTCATGAGTTGAACTTTTCTTGTGATCACCCACGGTTTTGCTATCAAGTTTGTATGCTTAAGGGACCAGTAGCTTTGATGCTCTAACTCAACGGTATTTGAATGCCTTTCATATACAAGATAGTTCGGAGTGCATCGATGGGTGTTTTGCTAAGCTGTTACGGAAGGCCCAGAGAGCGTATCCAGTTTATTCGCACTAAGAGGCTACGTTTTTCGCCTATGGTCATTTCAAAGAATTCTTTTCAAACCACGAGGGAGTACCTCAACTACACTTGTTTGTGGGTGATATGCGAGGGAGTGACGATGAGTGACTCCGTATTTAAGCTTGAATTTGCGACTGGACATTGCAAAAATAGGTTCCTTGCGATCATTTATGATTGCACAGAGGGGGTACGAATCTGGCGAAGAGAGATTTGAGAAATTTGCAAATAACTCAGGCGTCGTTGGTGGGGAGCTGTTTTGCTTCAACCCATTTTGACAAGTAATAGACTGCTACGAGTATATATTTGTTCTTTCTTGAAGACGGGAACGGCCCCATGAAGTCAATACCCCAACGTCAACAGATTTCTCAAATTGGATGGAATTTGGGAAGGCATCTCATCACGTTGTGAAATTTTGCCTTGACGTTGACAAATGTCACATCGAGTGACAAAGTCGGAGGCATCCTTGTAGATCGTGGGCCAATAAAATCCTGAATCGGAAATCTTTTTAGCGGTGTAATTGGCACCGTAGTGTCCCCCGGTGGGTCCACTGTGGCAAGCTTCGAGGATGTTGAGAGCTTCCTTGTCGTGCACATACCGCCGGATCACTTGATCCGCACATATCTTAAACAAGAAGGGGTCGTCCCAAAAGTTAGTGTTTGACGTCTTTGAAACATTTCTTTATCTGCTAAGACGACTCCCTTTTTGATCACAAAATTCACCGACCTCGGTAATTGCAAAATCGGAAAACCAATGGGGCCATTATCATCATCACGAAAGGTAACCATCCCAAGTGTATCAAGAGAAAATGTTTCCGTAATTTCCTTTTTCTCGAGCGCACTTTGATAGGGATTTTCAAGTCTGGAAAGGTGGTCGGCGGCGAGATTTTCTGCTCTTTTTTTATCAAGTGATAACATCATCTAAATTATTGGGAGAAACAGCAATCCATCAGGTGCAATCTTGGCTTAGCATCATGCTTAGCAAGCAGGTACTTGAGAGCTAAATGGTCCGTATACACTATGCTTTTGGACAAGACAAGATATGGCCGGAATTTCTCAAAAGCATACACTATGATAAGTAATTCCTTTTCCGTTGTGGTTAATGTGATTGAGCCTCGGGTTATGTTTTGCTTGCATAGTGTATCGGTGGAAGGCTTGGTCTTACGTTGCCTAGGTACCTGCCCAACAGCAAAATCACTTGCAAATCAACACATGATTTCAAAGGCAAGTCCCTATCGGGAGCAACTAGAATTGGAGCATGGGTTTAACTTTATATTAAGGGTCTTCAAATGCGTCGATGCTTCCTTACGAGAAGATAAACAGAGTTTCTTTTTTCAAGGGAGGTGGGTTCATAGGCGGGCATGATTTTGGAAAAAATCCATGAATAAATCGTCGTAGAATCTGGCTGTGACCGAGTAAAACTGTGAATACCTTCCTCCAATGTAGTGGGTATGAGGCAATTTTGCAATGACATCAACTTTTGATATATATAACCTCAATCTCGGAACTTAGAAATATTATGCCAAGGACTATTCATCTTCCATTGACCATAATAGTGGCATTTTTTCCAATTTTGCACAAGATTGGTGTCTTCACACCTTTGGGCTTTTGTCTAAATGGGAAAGGCAAGAGGAGAAGGGAATGAATCACCGAAAACCGAGAGAATCATACTGAAGACTTCCATGGTTTCTCAATCATATCGTGTAAGATTGCAACCATACACCTTTGGAACGTGCTCGGTGGCATTGCATAACCCCAAATGGCATGTTTAAGACGATAGGGCATAAGTTCCCGTAAGGGCAGGTGAAGGTTAGTCTTCTCTTGATCAAGTGGGTCAATCAAGGATCTGTAAAGTAGCCGGAGAATCGTCCAAAAAGCAAATAGTACTCATTTTAGTAATCTTTCAAGCATTCTGATCCTATAACTGGCAACGCGGAAATTGGTCTTTGACGAGTTGCATCATGAGTTTTCGGTAATCGATGCAAACTCGCATCCCGTAACCAACCCTTTTGGTATTCACTCATTTTCTTCATTTTTTACCACGGTTTATGCCTCCCTTTTAGGGACACAATGAACCGGGCTTACCAGGGACTGTCAGGATAGGGTATTAATCTCTGGCATCTAGAAGTTTGATAACTTCTTGCTATTAACCTCATGGATTTTAGGGTTAACTCTTCTATGATGTTGAACTACTGGGTTTGGCATTTTCCTCCATCCAAAAATCTTATGGGTACAAAACTGTGGATACTATCCCCTTAATCTCAGAAATCTACGAAGCTATGGCATGTTTGTGTGGACTTTATAGAACCTTTGATCAGGGCGGTTTTATCCTCATCTTTCAAGTTTTTAGCGATTATAATGGGTAATTTGTCATCACCCTCCAAAAACGCATACTCAAGATGGGATGGTAAGTCTTTGAGTTCAAGGTCTGGAAGATCTTCACATGAAGATTTAATCTTATCAAGCACATTGATTTCTACAAACTGGTGAATGAAGGTAAATTTGGTCACTAGTTGTTCACCTTACAATTCCTCTAGGTAAACAGTATTCCTCTCCAGAATTCATAGATGCCAGTTTAACACCTGGTGGTATTGAATCATCATGTTCAAGAAATTCATCGATCTCTTCCATTAGAAAATCACTTCCTCCGAAGGGAGTGAAAGATAGAGAGCGAGAATCGATCATAAGGTCCGAAGTAAAAGTGGGATTGCTACTTTCGGAAATTTCAAGTACTTCTTGAACATATTCTTCACAAGCAATGTCAATAACATCGACTCGGTTAACCGATTCAATGATATTATAGGAAAAGGTCTTTGTATCACCAACTTTGAAGGTCACGGATTGGTCATCATGTCTAAGGGTTATTTGTTCACCGTAAACATCTATCAAGGCACGTGCCTCAAAATCTACGACCACAAAATCTGCTGGAAACTGGAACTTTCCCACCATTAAACGGACGTCTTTGGCGATACCGATCGGTTCAGTGATTGAACGGTCCGCTAGCTCTAGCGTCATGCAAGTCGGGGTTAGTTCGGGAAGAGAGAGATCTTTCCAGACGGAATATGGCATAAGATTAATGCTTGCGCCGAGATCGGCCAAGGCGTTGCATGTATTAATCCCAGAAAATTCACATGGAATAAGAAATCGGCCAGGGTCTCCAAGTTTTTTCGGTAACTTGTTTAGGATGACTGCTGAGCAATTCTCGTTCAATGGAGTTCTAGCCATTTCACTCAACTTCTCTTTGTTTCCGATTAAAGTTTTTAGAGTCGAGGCAAATTTTGGCATAAGGGTCAAGGCATCCGTAAAGCTAATTTCGAAACTCAAATCTCTAAAGATTTCGTAGAATTTCTCAATTTGATCGTTAGCTTTTTCACGGCGCCTTTCATCATTTCTTCTTGAAGGAAATGGAATTGATGTTCGTTGGTTAGGCATTGGAGCACTAACGGGATCAACAACGGGCTCGGAAGTTGGATTTTGAGATTGGACTTGAATAACCGGAGGTTGGACGTCTTCGGTGCTTCCGTTATTAGTAGGAAGCATCGTGTCCTTTGTAACCTCGGTATCACGATTCATTACTTTCGGAGAAGAAGATGAAGTAGAAGGAATTGCGGGTCCTTGATATGCAACACCACTTCTGGTGGTGATACCTTTCAAATCTTCTTTCGGGTTAGTAACGGTGTTACCCGGGAGAGTTCCCGAACCTGAAGTAGAGGCGGTATTAGAAGTCACAAACTTGGAAAGCATGTCCGTTAAATTGGCCATTTGGTTTTGCAAGGTTTGGCCTTGGTTTTGCATGTTCCTCAGAACTGCATCATTAGCCTTGACGTAGTTGTCAAAATCAGTTTTGGACACACCATGTGTCTGAGGAACAGGAGCTTGGTAAGCTGGTGGTTGATTAACCTGGGGACGGTAAACTTGGCTTTGGTTGAAATTGTTCCCTCGGTTTTGATTGTAATTGTTTCCCCGATTGAAATTGTTTTGATTATTTCCTTGATGGCTTTGAACGGGAGGAAAACCGGGAGGTCGAATTTGATTTGCAACCATTTGAGGTCGGTAACCGGTATTTCCTTGGTTGAAATTTGCCGCAGCGGCTTGTGACACATACTCTTGGATATTGTCACGATAAATGTTGCCATCGGTGGCTGGACAATTTTGGTAAGAATGACCACCCCCACAAGTTACACAACTCTGCTCGACTGCTTTTATGGGGGTTGGGGTTTGGTTTTTCTTATCGAGAATCAATGCTCTAACCATATCTTTCAGCTCAGCAACATCGGATGAAACTGCTGGGGTAGAAGAGCTCGTACTCACTTTGGAAACAATGGCCTTGCTTCGTGATTGACGAACTTTGGACTTGCTCTCGATGATTTTTAGGCATTCTCGAGGCATTTTATCCAGAAAGTTACCACCCGCAGCGGAGTTCAATGAATCTTGATCATTCGAATTTAGGGCATTATAGAATGTATCGAGTTGATGCAATTCTGAAAACCCATGATGCGGGCATCCCCTAAGAAGATCATTGAATCGGTCCCATGCCTCGTAAAACGTTTCATCAAATTTTTGTTGAAATCTCGTGATTTCATTTCGAAGATTTGTTGTTTTAGAGGGAGGGAAGAATTTGTTAATGAATTTCGAAACAAGATCATCCCATGTAAGAATCGATCGAGGGGGCTCTTTTTCAAGCCAAATCCGGGCTGCTCCCTCGAGGGAAAATGGGAAAAGCATAAGCTTAACCGACGTACTCGGGACGTTCGGGAACTTCATCGTAGAAGTGATCTTGTTGAAATATCGGATGTGAGCATGTGGGTCTTCTTTATCATGTCCAAAAAATTGCTTGTTTTGAACAAGATTAAGTAGACCATGCTTGATCTCAAAGTTGTTCGCGGTAATTTCGGGAACAACGATCGCATCCTCGTAACCCTCGGTGGGTGCTTCGAGCAATTGCGCCATAGTTCGATTATCGTCCATCGTAACTATGGGAGGATTGAAAGTTTCTTGATTGTTATTTGGTTTCTCAAGATTTGGTGATTCAACAGAAGTTTGTCGGACTTGTTGTTGTCGACGTTTACGGGCTTGAGAACGAGTGCGCATGCACAAAATAGAAATATAAAAAGAAAATTTACACTAATTTTTTTTTTGGGTCTAGATGCGTTGGATAACTATAAAGTTACCGTTGTATAATAACGGTATATTAGCAGCAATAACGTATGTTTGACATTGACCGGAGTGATACGTTAGAACAGTACTTAGTTGTCTAAGCAGTACTTTCTAAGACAGGCAGTACTTTGAGTTGGCTAAGCAGTACTTTCAACTTAAAAAGACTTCCAACGCAAATTTGTCAACCACAACCCTGTAATTTTGCAAAATATCTCTTCAAATCATTAACACTCTGAAACAATCATTACAAATCCTCCCCTCAAATGTAGCTAAGTGCTTCCAAAGATCCTATTCTAAACCAAAA
The DNA here is from genome assembly GCA_026074375.1 of Tanacetum coccineum. Classification (NCBI taxonomy): domain Eukaryota; kingdom Viridiplantae; phylum Streptophyta; class Magnoliopsida; order Asterales; family Asteraceae; genus Tanacetum; species Tanacetum coccineum. Next base: position 21,877 of record BQNB010002236.1, on the reverse strand, counting down.
TAAGTACTTCACTTGTACACCAGTACTTTACATGTGATCCTCCCCTCAAATGTAGCTATGGGTTCATCATCCCAATAGTTACCACCAAAAAGTTAAATCTTGCCAAGTCAAAGCCTTTGGTGAGTAAATCTGCTACATTGTCCATCATATGAACCTGACCACATAATGAGCCTCGCTCATAACATCTCGAATAAGTGATGTCGAATCTGAATTAAGCCTTGGTCTTGAGTGAAGAATCAGGAATTCCTCATATAAATGCATATGGTACTGCTCGATTGTGCTATATGGATTTCAATGTTCATAAAGTTAAATCCATAATCAAGAGTTGATTTTGCATTCAAAGTACCTGACACAAAACTTGCAGCTGCTAACATATTCGCCTCTTGTAGATGATAAGCCACAATTGTTTGTTTCTTGCATTGCCAAAGACCCACTTACTCTAAGATATTGACATCCTCCTGAAGTTGATCTTCTATCATGATTGTCCCCAACATAGTCACTGTCTGAAAAAGCTTCTAAATGGAAAGGAGAGTCCTTAGGATACCATAGACCCAATTTTGGTTGATGTTTGAGTACCTAAAGATCCTTATTGACAGACATCAATGGTGAGAAAACCTTTGAGTGCTTGAATCGGCACGACAGACAAACAGCAAACGTTATGTCTGACTTGAAGCAGTTTAATACATGAGACAACAATCATAGACCTATAAAGATGTACATCAACATCTTCACCTTCTTCATCTTTTACTAGAGATTTATGAGCTTCAATTGGGGTAGATGCTGGCTTAATGGTTCTAAAGTCAAATTTGTTGAGAATGTCTTTCACATATTTGTCTTGACTTAGAAAAATACCAGCAGTAGTTTGCTTGACTTGAAGCCCCAAAAAGAAAGTGAGTTCTCCCATTGAACTCATTTTGAATTCCTTTTGCATAAGGTCTTCAAAATCCTTCACCATAGAAGTCTTGGTAGATCTAAAAATAATATCATCTACATAAACCTGTACAACCTGATATCTCTCTATCCTTCTTTATAAACAAGTTTTATCAATAGCCCATCTCCTTAACCATTTTTCAAAAGAAAAAGTGGAAAGTATTTCATTCCATGTCTCTTTGGGCTTATGTAGGCATAAAGTGCCTTGACTACTCTGTAGACCTTGTTTGGATGAGCAGGATCTTCAAAACCTGGAGGCTGTTTTACATACACCTCTTCTGTGATGTTGCCATATAAAAAATGCAACTTTTGACATCCATCGATAGACAGTAAAGCCCCATAAAGATGCAATGCCAAAAAAGAGTCTGATTTGCTTCAATTTTGGCAACTGTGCAAAGACTTCATCATAATCTACACCTTCCTCTTGTCTGTACCCTTGTGCAACCAGTCGTGCTTTATTCTTGATAATAGTACCCCGTTCATCCCTCTTGTTTCTAAAAACCCATTTAGTTCCAATTACTTGCTTGCCATCTGGTAAGTCACATAATACCCATACATCTTGTAGCTTGAATTGAAGCATTCTTCTTTCATTGCATCGCTTCACCCCAATTTTCATTATTAAAGCTTGAGAGACATTCTGGGTTCCACTTGAGATAAAAAACAAGCAAACAAGCATGTCTGTTGATCTTTGTGATTAGTTCTGTTTTGTTTGTATATGAAAGACAGCAATGCTTGATGTTGGACAGAATCACTTTCTTTGAGCTTTCTTCTAGTTAGAACCCCAGCAGTACTTTTGCCAATAAATTGACTCTGAGGGTGATCTTTAGAATTCCCTAAGTGTAGGAGTAGAGCTACAATCATATGGTGTGATCCATGTTGTTGTAATCAGGCTCGGTCCATCTCCTCTTTGTCATGTATTTTCATCATCAAAAAATTTGAAGAGAAAACACCATCTTTGGAACATCATCTCAGAATAAGTAGGTGTCTTACAGTACTTTGAAAGGTGAGTTAGCAGTACTTAGCAGTGAAATACTTGTTGACACTTACTTTTCACATTGCAAGTGCAATTCTCTCTCACCTCTTCTCTTCTTCAAAAGCAATCTTTGAGCATCATTGTGAGTTTTATAAGAGATTACTTGATGCATCAACCTCATAAGCTCATTATGTAGAGCTTGTTCCTCAAAGGACAATGGAACTTCTTTGTCAGCAGTACCTTCCTCTGAATGCATAGGCCTGAGCTGCATGAATGCTTGGACCATGAACAATGAACTGCTGGTCATACATAAAATCTTCAACAGCAAGTCAAAAGTTGGATACTTTCCCCACCCTGAATCAGCATAGTGTTTCTTTCTTACATGGTTATGTTAATTCATGGAAGAGAGTTAGAAGATCAAGATCAAACATCCAATCAAGGACACTTTCCTTTTTGATTCGCCTGATACTCAAGAAAGTCTACAATAAGATCTGTCTTGAACTTTATCTTGTTACCCTGTTATAGACTCGAAAACCTTTGCTGCTAGTAGATTAATCCCATCAAGATAAATCCATCTTCTGAAATTCCATACTAAACATTACGCCAATTGATCTATGTAATTAAGTCTAGACAGAGACATCCAAAAGGTCACTCATGAAACTGATTTAGGAGATCTCCCATCAAAATTACAATAAGAGTCTTCCAACTGAGGTTTAGTCACCAAAACTCCTGTTTTAGCATATACCAGCAGTATGACTTCTTCAGCCCAAAATTAATAGCTAAAAGTGAGTCTGCTAATAGCATAGTTCTAGCAGCCTATCAATGAGGTCCAATCTTTCTTTCTGCAACACTATTTTGGCTGATTTAGGTCCTTGCAAATGCTATAATCTCTCTTGATTCCTTTCTTAGCACAAAACTCATTCATTAGTTGATTCTTGAACTCTGTTCCATTGTCACACCTGATGGTCTTTACTTTATGTCTTAGCCTGTTTTCCAAACCCACAATCAGATCATGAAGCATATCATATGTCTCATCCTTGTAGGCCAAGAAAAACACCCAACTGAATTTGCTGCAGTCATCAGTGACCACCAAGCAGTACTTTTTCTTGTTTATACTCTCTACTGAAACAGGTCCAAATAAGTCCATGTGGAGCAATTCTAAAGGTTCTCTGATAGTTCTTTCTTTAACCTTTTTGCAAGAAGCCCTGTGTTGTTTCCCCTTGTTACATGCAAGACACGAATGATCAATCTTGAATGTCTTGGAAGGTAAACCTCTAACCAGATTGCCTTGAACCAACTTGTTAATGTTCTTGAGATTTACATGCCCCAATCTTCTGTGCCATAAAACAACTTCATCATTTGTTGCCTTTGCAACTAAACAAGTTACTCCTCCAGAAGGAATAATGTTCTTTAGATCCAGACTGTAGACATCATTCTTTCTAGGAGCTCTAAGAATTACCAGATCTTCATCAACAAATTTGAACTTTGGAGATAAGATAAGACATTCTTTATCTGTGAAGAGAACATTGTGCTTCTTATCACAGATTTGAGAAACAGATAAGAGATTAAACTTGAGCTCCTCCACATAGCTAACTTTCTCAAAGTCTAAGCATGATGTCTTGATTGTTCCTTTTCCTGAGATTCGTCCTCCTTTAGAATCATTTCCAAAGGCTACATAACCACCTTTAAATTCTTTAAAATCAGACAATTTGTCCTTGTCTCCTGTCATACTTCCAGAGCAACCACTGTCAATAATAGCATAATCCTTGAGATCTTCTTCTGGATTGCCCTGTACAAACAAGTTAAAGAATTTAGACTCTTTTAGGGACCCAAGTCATAACTGACTTGGATACCCCTAATGGAGTTACATACTCAAATTGCTTGAGTGTGTAAGATCCATTATCCCTATTCACAGAATCTAGATAAGCCCCTTTTGGTCTCCATGTTTGTTTTGAATTGATCATGGCACTCTCTTTGACATTTTGTGGAAGTACTGCTTGTGATCCAACAGTACTTCCTTTCTTAACCCAGATAGATTTCACAATTTTCTTGGGTCTGTGTGGTCTATAAGGAGTCCTTGTGGTAGAAAACCTTGATGATGGTGAATAACTTGAGGTTCTAGGTCTTCTATTATCCATCCTTGGATAATAAGGTCTACCAGTACTTCGTGAAAGTACTGCATGTGGTACTCTAGGTCTAGCAGTACCTTGATAAAACACATTAGCAGTACTTTTTGAAGGTACTGTTTGTGTCTTTCTTGGTCTGGCAGTACTTTTCAACCCTTCCCTTGTAAGTACTGCTGATGGGATAAAAGACCTCCTTTGGTGAGGGTACCTATAGTTACTTGAAAAGTTTCTATGATTTACCCTGTTTGTATTATTCCAAACTGGTCGTGTCCCCCTAGAACCCTGTGTTCCCTTAGATTTGTGATTTTGGGTCTGCTTAAGTTTTCGTGCATGTAGATTACAATCTTTGATCAAATGATCAGGACTGTAACATACAAAACATAATTTACCCCATTTATGCCCAAGACCCGTTTTCCTAGATCCTTGACCAACACTGTTTTGATTGCTAGGTGACTTGTTTTCAAAAGATGTTTCACTATTTTCTAAGTTCAAAACAATTTCCTTTTGAATTTCTGAAGAGTTTAAAACAGTCTCTTCATCATCACTATCAACCCAATCTTCAATTATGACTTTATTTCTATCAATTTCTGGTTGACTAGACTTTGTATTCTCTTGATTAAGGACCTTATTCCTAATGGCTAGTTCATTTATCCTTGTAAAAGAGACATTTGCCCTAGGTGGTATGATAGTACCTGTTGGTGGAGGTACCGAATGGAATCCTTTTGTCTTTTGCTTTGTTGTTCGTGTTCATCTCTCTCTAATACCTTCCTAGAGATCCTTTTATAAACATAAGGATAACTCTAGTAGGTGTACAGTCCTTATATGACATAAACACTAATCAATACTAAACATTAAAATAACTGTTACAAGATAATTACTAACATAACCGTTTTAAATAATAATCCTTTAAGATTCCTTTATCCACGGCAGTACGTTGACTTTTCCACACTTAGAAGTCAGTACTTTGAGCTTCAACTTAGCAGTACTTTGACCTTTTGCTTAGCAGTACGTTGACCTTTTGACTTGTATTTCCCAACAATCTTCCTGCTTGTCTTGCTCACATGTTGTATTATGTTGTTGCCGAAGAACAATACAATCTTGCTTATTTTTTCGTCAAAAGAATCCAATGGTACTCCATGGACTGAGGTGAGAAAGTGGATGACCGAGGAATTTTGTCCTCGAAGTGTGTTGCAAAGGCTGGAGCAAGAATTGTACAACTTGAAGTTAAAAGGGACTGATATGATGGTTATAACAAACCGATTCCATGAATTTGGCCTGTTGTGTCCTAGAATGGTAGAGCCTGAGCAGGTGAAGGTGGAACAGTATATTCGTGGGTTGTTGAAGAATATACGTGGTGATGTGACATCGTCAAAGCCTGCTGATATTGATGAGGCTGTCCGTATGTCTTATCAGCTCATGGGATAAATAATACAAGAAAAACTAATGAGGTTTTCTGAGGTGAAAAGATGGAAAGGTAAGGAGATCGTGGTGGTCGTGGTGACAACCGACGCGATTACAATTGTCGGCAAAACCAAAGAAGGGCTAATGCTGGAGCTATGACCAATGTTGCACCGAATGACAACGAAGTTTATCCAAAGTGCAAGAATAAGAAGCATGCTGGGGATTGTTGGAAATGTGGCGTAAGTTGGTAAGTTTGGGCACAAGACTAGCTGCTTGTTTTGGAGCCTATGTTCGACAGAAAAGAATGTGACTTGTTTTCAATTGCAATGAAAAGGGTCACCACCGAAAGAGAGATTTCCTTTTTCCCTAAGTATGAAAAGAATGACAAGGTGTAAATAACCGTGGAGCTGCTTATAAGTTGGGAGCTGTAGATGCTCAGCAAGATCCGAAAGTCGTTACTGGTACATTCTTACTTAATAATCGAAATGCTACTTCTTTATTTGATTCGGGTACCGATAAAAGTTTTGTGTCTACAAATTTTAGTACCCTTATTGATATTGAACCAGTTGAGTTAGATACTTGCCATGAAGTCGAATTGGCCAAAGGAAAAGTAGTAAGTACCAATAATGTGTTAATAGGGTGTACACTTAATCTTTTAAACCGTTCTTTTCCCATCGATTTAATGGTAATAGAACTAGGAGGTTTTGATATCATTATTGGGATGGATTGGTTATCACGATATGATGCCCAGCTATTTTGTGTTGGAGAAAAAAGGTGTAGATTCCTGTAACCCCGCCAAATTAGTGGTCAACATAGCGGAAATTGGGTCCGGAGGCTGTTACTTCAAGATCAAATAGCACAAGATATATAAGCAACAGACACAAAAAGTTGTTAAAATGATACATTGGATTATATTGAAACACATCATACAAAAGCATAAGCTTTACTTGTTCATTGTTGAATATTACCAAAAGTTAACAATACATTTCCCATTATGATGCACCTTAAATCTTTAAGCGGAGCAATCCAAAATATAAACCCAATGCATCCTGGCATCCCATGCCTATTGATGGCTCCTGAAAACATTGCTTAAAAAACGTCAATACAAAATTGTTGGTGAATTTCATATTTTTGATAAAATCATAATATTCTGACCGCAAGACTTTTAGTGATAAATGCAACACATGCAGATCTCACAAAACTAGATTACATATACACTAAGCCATGACACTGTATATCTCGAAGATCTTTCTTTGCAAATAAACAATATATTGCGATTTCTGCCCGATTAGGCTGTTCAACCCGAAAACATCCTAAATTGACATGCTATAAACGTTCGTTCTCGGTATGATAGCAGTTGTTGGGAAAATTTAGAATTCATAAGACTGACATGTGAAAGATAAAAATATTAAAATGCTGGAAGATTTGGCTAAAAGATAAGGCATTTAAAAGTCAAATGTTTAGTTTTCCAACAATTACAATGTCTTTTTATGAGCATTTAATTAATCTTTTATGAGCATTTAATTAGATGGTCCAAAGCTCTAATTAGCTTCCTTATGTAAGCCCATTGTAGACCTCGTATATATATAAAGAGAGGGGTAGGGTCTGTTAGTTAGGTACCTTTTTCTTCACATCCATATACACACGTGTAGTTTACACACATTTCCACCATTGTTATAGCTTTAAGGTTTTGTAAACCCTAGTACTTTTGAGTACTCGTATTATTTAATCAATAATATTAAGGCTTGTTGGTTATTCACTGTCTCCATCCATTACCCATTGTTATTTCTTCTTAAACACATAAAGGTAGATTCCGCATAACCTTTGGTGAAACAAATTAACAAAGGTTTCTTACAGTTATTATCTTGTATTACCAGGTAATAATAACCTTATAACTAAGGCAGTAATCTAAGTTGTGGGACTCACAGTGGTCTCGAGCCAGCCTCGTTGAGAAGCTTTGATTGAGAAGAACACATTTCTACACATTTGGTGGTGGTGAAGAAGAAATGGCGTGCATAAACTTACAGGTACAAAACTGTCCTCTTGGCTGTGATACTAAAATTAATGATCTTAACAAACTTAATGATAATCTTGATAGACTTTATAATGATTGTTATATTAAAGTTCAAGCATATCAGAATGCTGTTAAAACATTAGAATCACAACGAGCATGGTATCAAAATAATCAGTTAGCCTATGAGGAAAAGATTAGGGTTTTGCAAAGAGATTTGGAAAATACGTCTAATGATATAAAATATTCTGAAAAAATCAATGCTGATATAAAAATGGGAAAAACAAGATTTGCAAGCTAAATAGAAATTCCTTTGTCCAGGTTTAATAAATGGAAAGAATCTTCTAAAAACTTAGCTAAATTGATAGATAATTCTATGTCTGTGAAATCAAAGCTAGGTTTGGGATACAAGGATTATACAGGGCCAAATGAAATTTATTATCCTGAAATGCAAAGTATTTTTGATCCAGAAGGAAGGCGATGATAACGACTTTTCTTATCAAGAACATGTTAGGTTTGTCAAAGAAGGAGGAATGAATGTTGTTCCCCCACCCATCACTGGGATTTTCATGCCTTCCTCAAACCAACCTGACATTGATGAATCAAAAATGACATATGGTAAAAAGTCTTGTGAGTCCATTCCTGCTGAAGAGTCTTTGCCTAAACCTGCTGTTATTGAACCTAAAAGAAGTGAAAATGTCGTGTGTAAGTCTAAGTTAAGTGCTGAATCACCTGAGTTTATTCTCAATCTGTTGTTTTCTAAAATAAAAATGTTAAGAGAAAACAGATCAACTAGGAAAAACAATAAGAACTCCTTGAGGTAAATCAAGAGGATGGAATGGTATGATGAATCAAAAGTTAGGAGATAATTTTGAGTTCAAAAATAAAGCTTGCTATGTTTGTGGTAGTTTTGATCACTTGCAGCACACCTGTAAACATAAGAAAAAGATGAATAAACAAGAACAGGTTAAAGTTAATTACTATGTGTAAGCGCGAGTGTTATAAATAGATCTATTTGGGATGGACATCCCCATTCGGGCGAGTAGCGCTTGCTAGTTTCGGTGAACCGAAATGACGGACGTATACCATGTCGTACTTATTAGATGTTAAGGGTTGAACATCTACATTGGGTACGATTATGTGTATTAAATTACATACATTGTCGAGCATCAGTGTCATGATCTTAGTGCATTCATAATTATATTTTTGGTGATATTGTATGTGTTACATTATCGCTCCATTAAATCTTGTGGTCCACCATTTTACACTTATAATAACTTGTGAATTCACCAACTTTATATTGACGTTTTAAATCATGTTTTTCTCAGGTCAATAAGTGCACATGAACATGAATACATTTGAAAGCATCATTTTGGAGTCTAAATGCACTAAAGATTTACTTCATTACATTTTGGGACATTTTGTTATGTATCAAAATCTTTATGTTTTCACATCGATGGACAATTTAAGCTTGGAGCTTTTGTAACAAAAAATGATTTGAATTCATGTATCTTTCAAAACGACTCATATAGAGGTCGTTCTCTTATATCTTGTGCAATGTATTCATGAAGTAACGCTCCCGGATCATTATTCCGCTGCGACCCATTTTGGGGGTGTTACATAATATATATTTGAAAATATTTACAGAAATAGTCTTTGAGGCTATCGGTTCGTTGCACGGTGCGTCCCAACGACTGACAAATAATACTTGGTGTTATCGATCCGTTGCAAAAATAGTCTCGCGCGCGAGTGACAAACCTCGTTACTTTATATTACTAGGACCATAAATTAAATAAATCATGTTAATTAACATTTATTTTTATTTAGGATAGAAAGATTTAAATCTAAAGGATAACTTGTTTCTTATAAGGAGAGGTGGTAAACGGGCAGATTGGGCGGGTCGAGTCACGTGCTTGAACGTGCACGGGTCAAACATGCTCATGTTATAGGCATCGCTTTAAAAAAGATTTAAAACAATGAAAAAAATTCTTCAAACTTTTTTAAAAAAAGAAACTAAATATATTAATGTTTATAACTTTTAAAAAAAAGAAACAATTGTCATGTTTTTTAATTCAAAGAAAATATGTGTAAAAAATACGCTAGTAAGAGCAATGATTCTATCTTTGCTCATAATTTGCACGTGTGAAGATATTTTTACAAAACATAAATAATCGTTTATTAAATATCAATATCTCATATTTTTGCATATCTAGTATAAAAATTACGTTAGTCAAAGCAATGCTTCAATCCTTGCTCATAATTTGCACGCGTGATTTTTTTTTACAAAACTTAGATAATCATCTATTAAATATCAATATCTTATAACTAGTTTTAATGCCCGTGCACGCACGGGGCTTATACATTATGTTTTTCTAAACTACATATATATTTTTATTTTTTTCGGTTTTATAAGTTATGTTATAGAGTATTATCGAAATATATGAAGATAATAGATTCATTAAATCTTGTATATATTACGTACCTGTTTTCTGACTCGACATTGTGAGCCAACTAATCCCAGCAAAACTACCCTTTTAGATAGATTTGAGATTTGATTAGATAATGTTAAATCTTTATTTGAAAGTAAGAAATTGTTTACATTTGTTGTATTTTAAAATATAAAGTTTAGAGGTATATAGTTTAAGGGGTTATTTGTTTATTATTTAAAGTCATAATAAAATTTGTAAATTTATAAATTTACACTTTTAACTCCATATAATTTATTTAAAATTAAACCACTAAAGTTTTATTAATTATCTCCTCTTTTTTTAAGTTTTTGTTTTCACAAATTTGATACGTATATTTTTTTGTGTTTTTTTCTCCATCATATTTTTTTCAATTTTGACCAAATTGATTCAATTTTGACTTTTTATTGACCAATTATGTCGCACGATTTTGCCTACGTGGCAAAATTAAGCATTCTGATTGGTCCAATTTATTTTCATATAAGATTTAATCTGATAGAAAACTCCGAAATGATGTTGTTGGAACTTATTGAAAACGACTAAGTGTCGTTTCTGCTGTTAGAGATGTTCGCTTCTGCTGATAGCATTAAGTCGTTCCTGCTGGTAGTTCAAGTAACGTTCCTGCTGATTATGTTTCTGCTGGACATGTTCTCGTTCCTGCTGACAGAGATAGAATCTGCTGATTGTTATTTATAGACGTAATTAATGTAATTAAGGATTTATAGTTATATTCTAGTATTATCTCATTAATATAGGAATGAGATAAATTAGGAAGAGATTGATATTGATGTATATCTCTTACGAAATTTTAGTTTTCTTGTTGACCAATTTAGGGTTTCTTCTCTATAAAAGAAACCTTTAGCATTAGGGATTGGCACCGATTGTAAAAGCACAAAATCAATTTATTATCAATAGAAAGATCCATAGAGGATCGTTGTTCATATTGTTGTTCTTCTTTATTGAATTGTTTAGTTTCCGCCTAAACATTTGCTAGAGTCTCTCACGTATGTGCTTGTGATTACATAAGTACTATACATTCTCAAAGGCTAGAAGATCTATCTAGTTTAAGATCCTAACAAGTTTGTTGGAACTTATTGAAAATGACTAAGTGTTGTTTCTGTTGTTAGAGATGTTCGCTTCTGCTAATAGCATTAAGTCGTTCCTGCTGGTAGTTCAAGTAACGTTCCTGCTGATTATGTTTCTGCTGGACATGTTCTCGTTCCTGCTGACACGAAAGTGGAGAAATACTTATGATACATTTAAATGTTTTTCCTAAATTCCACTTGTTGAACTCGATGAGGGAAATCATTACCTTTGTAGAAAGGATTCTTTCAAAATGAGGTTATTTGTCAAATCAGAGAAGAATTAATGGATACTTTTTAACGAGGAGATTTAAAGTTTTTCGATGATTTGCTTAATGAAAACCCTCTCCCTCCGGATGTTTTTAATGTTGAAAATGATTTTCAAGATAATAAGGAGGAGATTGATATATCTTGTGATATGATTCCTCCGGGAATTCGATCCGAAGAACTCGGAAGGGACGTTACCTCCTTTTGAGTACCACTTGACGATGTTCTTCTTTCCCTTCCCAGGTCGATATTTTACCCATCGAGGTGAGCCCTAGAGGTCATGATTAATGATTCACATACTTATGAAAAGATATTTCACAAGTTTGAAAGGGAATTTTCCTTTCCTTGGCGATAATTGGTTAAATCTTTCTTACGATGATGAACTTTGACCTGGGAGGAGTGTAAAAAAGAGTTTTGCTTAATATGGAAGAATAACAATGATTTTAAACGATTTTCACAATTCGAACATTTTACCATTTGACACCTATCCCTAGGTTTACCCCATGCTTACTCCACGGAGTAAGATAAAAAGTCTTATTAAAAAACCATGGTATTTTTGATGAGAGCTGAAAGGAAGAGTTCATTTACTCTGTGATACATTTAATTAAAAATAATTAAAGAATAAAATATATTTAAAGAAAAAAATAAAAATATAATAAATAAAAACAAAAAAATGAAGTTTTAAATATAGTAAAACACACACACACATTAAATTTAAAATATAAAAATAAAAAAATTTAGAAAATTTTATAAAAAAAGAAAAAACTTATAAAATAAATAAATATAAATAAATTAAATGATTAAAATAATAAAAGAAAAAAAAAAAAAAATTAATGAATTTAAATGATAAAAACTTAGATATATCAAAGATAAATTAGAAGAAATAAAAAAATATAGAAGAGAAAATAAAAAAAGTATAAAAAATATAAAAAATACTATAAAAAAACTTAAAAAAAATAATAAAATAAAAAAATAAAATAAAAATAAAAAAAAAATAAAGATTTAAGAAAAAATAAAAAAATATAAAATATAAAAAAAAAAATATAAAATAATTTTTTTAAATAGTTAAAATAAATATTTATATAAAAAAAAATAATAGAAAGATTATAAAGATAAATAAAAAAAAAATAAAAAAAAATAAGAAAAAAAGAAATTTAAATAAAAAATTTTAAAGAAAAAAAAAAAATAAAAAAAATATAATAAAAAAAAGTAAAAAAAAATAAAGATAATGAATAAAAAAAAATAAATTAAATAAAAAAAACAAAAAAAAAAAAAAATAATAAAAGTTTATAAAAAATATAAATAGAAAAAAAAATAATAAAAAGAAAAAAAAATAAAATTAAAATATAAATAAAGAATATAAAAAAAATTAAAAGATTAATTAAAAAAAGAAAAATAAAAAATAAATAATTTTAAAAATGAATAATTATAAACAAAATAAAAAATAAAATAAAAAAAAAGAATTAAAATAAATAACAAAAATATAGATTAATAAATAAAAAAATTTTAATTAAAAAAAAGTAGAAAAAAAAAAAAAAAAAAAAATATAAGAATAAAAATAAAATAAAAAAAAATAATATAATAAATAAATATTTTAAAGAAATAAAAAAAAAAAAAAAGAACAAAAATATATAACACACACAAATTTTTAAATAAAAAAATAAAAGAAAATTAATTAATGTGAAAATAAAGAAAAAAAAAAAGAAAAATAAAAAATAAAAAAAAAATATATAATTTATAAAAAAAAAAAAAGAGAAACTAATTAAATATGATAATAAAAAAAAATAAAATATAAAAACAAAAAAAAAAAAATATTTTAAAACAATTATAAAAAAAAAGAAAAATAATAAAAAAATAAATAAAAAAAAAGTAAATAAAAATAAATATAAATAAAATAAAAAAAAAATTAAATAAATGATAAAAAAAAAAAAAAAACAAAGATTAATATAAAATTAATATAAATTATAATTAAAATAAAATTACAAAAAAATTAAAATAAAATAAAAAAAATATAAAAATAAAAATATTTTAAAATATAAAAAAATAAGAAAAAATTATATAAATAGAAAATATAAAAAAAAAATTAAAAAAAAAATAATCATAATAAATATAAAAATAAAGATATAAAAATAAAATAAAATTAAAAAAGAAGAAAAAAAAATTTTATAAAGAATAAAAAAAAAATTAAATAAATATAAAATATAAAAAATTTAATAAAAATTTAATAAAATAAAATAAATATAAACACACAAAAGAATTAAAATAAAACTAAATTTCATTTTAAAATTATAAAAAAGATTAATATATTATAATTTAAAATTAAATAGAGAAATAAAAAATATAAATAAAAATTTTTCTATAAAAGATTTTAAATAAAGAAAAATTAAAAATTAATAACAAATTAATATTAAAAATAAAATATAAAAGATAATAAATTTAATTTAAAATAATAAATTATATTTTTAAAATAAATAAAAATATTTTATTAAAAAAAAAATAAAAATATAAATTAAAATAAATCAAAAAAATAAATTAAAATTAATATTATTTTAAAATATACTATTAATAATGTATTTATATAATATTTTAATTTGGTGTGATTTAAAATTTTTTTTTTTTTTATTGTAGTTTTGTAATATAATTTATGATAATTATATTATAAATATATATGCTTTAATTTTTTATTATATTAAATAAACACATACTATTATTTATTATAAATTTATTGTTATATTTATATTATATTAAGATATAATGTTATAAATAGTTATTTAATAAATTATATTGTTATATTTAATATTAATTAAAGTTTGTAGTAATTAAATTTTTTATTATATATATATTTTATTATTATATTTTTTTTTAATTTTGTTATATTTTTTATATATATTATACCTACCAAAACCCTTCATCCATCATTCATCATCAGTTTAATACTCAATTTACTTTTCACTTCCATTTTGCTTCCCCAAGAACAAATCAATTCGGGGTCAAGTATAGCTTGTACTTGGTTAACAAAAACTAAGCCGTTTAAAATCATTTTTGAGCTAACAATGAAAAATGATGAGAGGAAGCTTGTTCTTTTTCGTTCTTGTTGGTTGTTTGTGATATTTGTCTAGGTTTTCTGGATTTTGGAAGATTCATGGTTCAAATTTGTGGAAGAACAAAGCAATGCCCACAATTTCCATTGATGGTCTCCAATCTTCTCTTCATAAAGTGGGAAATCTTTTATCCTTGTCTTTATCGAACTAACATCTATTCTTTTGGCATGTCCTCAGAATTTTTGTTAAAGATATCTTTTGACCCTTATTTTTTTTTAAACTTTGAGGACAAAGTTTCATTTTAGTTTGGGGAAGGATATCTTCGATATTGACTTGCATTTCACGCAACCTTGTTTAAACCTTTTTGAATTACCTTTTTGAGAAAAAGTGGAAAATTTTAAATTTTTGCTTGCCAGGAAAGCTCAATAAAGCTTAGTATGTGGGGACATATACCACTTTTTTAGGTAATCCGTTGGTGAGAAATAGGAGTTAATTTTGACTTGACCGGGTGAAAATGCCCTAGCTAGTTCTTTAACCTACCTTTTGTGGGGCCAAGCTTTCACAAATCCTATTGCATTGGATTTTAAAAATGTGAAGAAAGGTGAAACCAAGGGCATTTTGAAAAGGTGATTCATAAAAGGTGAAAACAAGGGCATTTTGAAAACTTGTTGATTTGACAAAGGTATGTACACTAGTAAAATTTGCTTGAGGACGACGGCAATCCTTTAAGTTTTGGGAGATTGTTGAATATAATGCTTAATTTTATATATAAATTACCCGGGATTTTGCCAAATAAAAGCCAAAAAAAATGCAAAATGTGATAGAAAATGTGTGATATTGTTGTGTCTTTATAGTGCAGGAAAGTGAAAAAAAGACAAAAGGAGCAAAATCGTTCAAACCGACAGAGAAACGAAAAGGCAAATTACCAAAGGTGAAGAATGAAGCCAAATCAATCAAAAGTCGGATCAGCCTGATACAAGAAATAAAGACCCAAAATGAGAGTCAAAGAATCAATGTTGACAAGTTTACAAAGCTCAAGGGTTCATTTGGATGATTGAAAAGTTAAAGGACCAAAATTGCAAAAAGAAGAAAGTTGCTTTATAAAGAGGAAAAAGAAGAATGGAAGTACAAGGACTAGAGCTGGTGCAAATTGAATATCTTTTACACTACGAAAAGAGGAAATGCAACCAAGGGACCATTAGTTTTCATTAAGCCAAAGATTCCAACCCAAGACGCTGCTTAAAATCCCTAACCGCCCTCCAAAGTTATTCCCGCCAAACGTAATAACAAACCCATCTTCACCAAATTCACTTCCCCCGCTCCTCTATAGCTTTTTACCTCGTATTAAAGCCACTTCCACGTCAATTCATACACGTGACATTCCTTGATTGGTCCTAACACCTCATCAAAGCAATCCAACGGCTACAAAGAAGTTTAAAATGATCAAGGGCTCACATTCAAGAGAAGATTCGAGAAATTGTCAATTCTTTTCTTCAATCCTCTATAAATAGAAGTGTAGACGTTCATTTTAGGAGTTAGTTAGTAGTTTTAATTTTCAGTTTGTAAATTTTCTTATTTTTAAGCATTTTCTTTTGAGTTTTCCAAATTCAGCTTTAAATACTTGTACTTTGTATCCTTCAGCTTGTACTTTACCATTTTGAGTAATAAAATTCAGTTCTCAAGTTTCTTTGTTCTTTGATTTCAAATTTTAAGCTGTTTGTACCAAATAAGCTCTAATAAGCTCATTTGAGCTTATTCTTGTTAAAAAGCTCAAATTCAGTTAAAACTGTTAACAGTCATTCATTCACTGGTTTTGTTCATTTTTTATGATCAAAATATGAACTCACTTGAAAGTTTCATTTTGATTCAATTTGAGGCTAAATTTGGAATGAATAAGGCATATTCAGCTTATTGAGCTTTTAAGCTCAAGGTTTAGAGGCAAGGTGCCACCATAGGTTTAAGCTTTTAAGTCACTCATTCAGATAGAGTGACTTGTGTCTGAGACTTCAAATTCAGGTTTAATCCTCTAAAATTCATTTTAGTATTCATCTAGCTTATTCCATTTAGCTTATTGCAATGTATTTGTGAATGCTTAATACTGTCTATTACTGTTTACATAGCCTAGAAACACAAATGTCTTTAAGTAATAATATCTGAGGATTTCATATACGTTCATTTCTTAAAAACTGTCATAATAAGTAGTAATAGCTAGCTGATAAACTAGCTTATTCTTACTAATAAGCTAGGTATTTTAGAGTTAAAATAGCTTAGATAGTTTAGTTTTAGTAAGAGTAGATAAAAGGTTTTAGTAGCTTTAGTTTTAAAATAGATTTTTAGTTCAATTTAGTTTTGACAGACAGAATAAAGGAGTGTTTGGTTAAAGGTGTATTTGACTTGTAAAGTCAACATTCACCTGTCAAATCCTTTGGCATAGTTGAGTAAGGAGTTATAATCAAGATTTAGACAGGTTTTAAGAGTTAGTTTGAAGAATTTAAGATTTTTGAGCTTAAAAAGCATAAGTCTACACCAGGACAGTTTAATTGTGCAAGAAAGATATAATGAAATAAAATAAATTTATTGTTATACATCTTTCTATTTATTTCAAGTTTTGTCAATATAGACGTTAGTTTACATTTAGGTGGCTTGAGTATGAATGAGGATTTTATGGTGAAGAGATGTTGACCTGGCAACATTATCTTCGGCCAATGCATCAGAGCCAAACAGCATCTAAAACTGCTGTTGCCCTATTCATTTGTTGTTCTTAGCCACTTTTTAGCCTTGTATGATTCGGAATAGAATTAAGAAATGATCTTGCACTGTTGTAGTTTCTCCATTAGTATTGTATAGAAAATATCGCCTTAAGTTTCATTATCAATGCTTTATATTATTAAATAGCGTTGATTTTTTTACCTAAAAGAGTAGTCTAGGCAGGCAAACTAGATTTTTGTAGCTTTAATCTCTTTTGAGAATTTTCTTTTCTATATGTGTCATATAACAATCTTTATGATCTAGGTCATTCAACATTCATTAAGAACTCTTATTTTCCAAAATATTAGTTTCCTAAGATTTAGAAATGAAGGCAAGTTAGCTTAATAGTAAAAGCTTAAAATAGATAAAGAGCTAAAATTTGCACTTTACGAGTAGCACATTTTTTTGTTATACTTGTAACAGTTGAGCTTATATGTCATTCTAGAAATCTCTAGTATACATCTTTAGCTCCATTTATCTTCTTTTATTTTTCATTTTCATCAAGAAATAAACTTGGAATAAGCTAAAAACTAAAAAGCTAGTTAAACTCCTAGTTTCTGTAAACAGTAGCAAAAAGCTTATTTTCTAGCTTATTCTGTTGACAAAAGTCGAAAGTGCTTTTATTAATGTTGTAGAGAATAAGCTGTTTTACAACTTTGTAGTTTTAAGTTTTTGCTTAATTTCACTTTTTAATAAGCCAAAAATAAGCCATATCGTAGGGTCTAATTTGTACTTTTCCCATAGTTCAGGGTTGCCCGTTTGTACTGTAGTGTAAAATCTAGAAAGTTTGCCCGCCTACCCTTTTCTTTCTTCAGTTACACTTTCTACCCTGTCTTTTTAGGAAAAATTAAATAGATTTAAGATTTTTAATTTTAGTTTTATAAAATTAGGTTTAGGATTTTAATTAGCAAAATTAGTGTTCAATTAGGTTATAAAAATTGGGCATTTTTGTGCCATTAAATTTCTGCACCTTTTAAATAGTTAAAAACCATTTTTCCTTATTTTTCCAGTTTAATTTATATTTTCTAGGAATTTAAATAGGTTTTAAGTAATCTCTTTTTCTTAAATAAATCATAAAAAATAGAAAAATAGTTGAAAAATTAAAATTCTTTTTGCAATAATTTTCTTTTTAAATCTAGTATTTTTGAAAAATAAAAGTAAAATTTTAGTGATAATTTTTAGAAAAAGTTTATTTTTGTTAATTCATTTTTCTTTAAAAATTCATAAAAAATTCAAATATAGTTAAAAAATTCCAATTCTTTTTCCTAAAATTTTCTTTTTAAATTTGTGATTTTTAGGTATAAAGTTTGTTAAAAAGGTAAGTGCCTTAGATGTTTAAATTCTCGTTTTTAAAGCTCACGTTTTGTTAATCACATTGTGTTTAATTAATGTCGTGCTATTTAATTGATTATTAGTTACTTTAATCTTTCATAGACACACTAATTTGTGCTATTAAAATTGTAGTAGTCAATTTTCTAAAAAGCCAAAAATCTTGTTAACTCGTTCTTAACTCGAATCCCGCTTATCACCAATTCCTCAGATTCCACGACTTCTTTCGAGGAATATACGACCCGTTTTATAATTACTTTCCGTAAGTGATTAATTACTTACTGTATCTTGTTAGTGAAAGTTTGTACGTATAGGAGTATATATACTAACACACTTTCAACTGAAACCTATGTTCTTTTTTGATCGGCAATCATGTTGAACCTCATGTTCGAGTTTGTGTTTGCGAGTCATAATTAATTTTAATCAGAATCTTTTTGTTTGTGTCGATGTTCGCGCTCGTGTTCGATTTCTGTCTCAGTCTATCCTCGTATCGCTTCAAGGTAAACCTTAGACTATTATTTCCATTCGGAACCGCATGCTAGTTATTCATAAGTAGAATTTAGCTATTCTTATGTTAAGATACATGGACGCTTAAACACACATATAAAAATGTGAAACGCATCTAAATTGAAAAATATCGTCTACCTGGAACAGGCATGTTAGGAGATTCCTATTTTGAAACGAATTTTAAAATAGCCCCTGTAGATTCGATAGATGAAAGAAAGTGGCCCCTCAAATCGTAATAACTAGTGAAATCGCTTAATAATCTCGCCATTTAGAATACAATGGTTGAATATTATATGTTCCAGATATGTATGTTTGGGTTGAGTACAAGTTAATGATTATCTAGTATAATGTTAGAACTTAAGTGTCATACCCTTCACTGAACAATGATGAAC
This sequence comes from Tanacetum coccineum, assembly GCA_026074375.1. Taxonomy (NCBI): domain Eukaryota; kingdom Viridiplantae; phylum Streptophyta; class Magnoliopsida; order Asterales; family Asteraceae; genus Tanacetum; species Tanacetum coccineum. The sequence goes on along the minus strand of BQNB010002236.1, from coordinate 2,605 downwards.
TTTATGCCTGTGACGATGACAAATGCCTACACCATCACTCCGATCCTTTGAACAGTTTTAGGAGAAAACTCCCAAGACACAATGCCATAAATTCAGCTGTTATCATGTTACTATTGCAAAACGTGGTTTTAGTTTCTTTGATAACGAGTTTATATCCCTGTATCACTTAGATAGTACATGATTTTTTTTGTTCTGTATTAATCTAATCATTTAATTATACACAATGCCTCAAGTTTTAGATTTTAGATCAGATGGACAGAAAAGCACGTGATATATACATCTTGATTTTAAGGAAAAATAAGTTAGCAGTTGATTAAAAATCCATAAAACGTAATCTACAGAAAGGTGATCTCCAAACAGCCCCCTTTAAAGTATATGTGTATTATATAACGACACACACACAGTGAAAAAACTGATCATTGTGAAAAAAACGAAGCTATATTGAACTAAGTATACATTGCTTTTGTGTAAGCTAAACTGTTTTCATGAAATTACTATTATATTTTTTTGTTTTTCATGAAATAAGTGTGTGGATTAGGTTAGTCGATAGCACGAATAACATTACTATATATGTGGAGCCCTATTGGGGCACACACGGTTTATACACGTAGAACACGTTTTTAATAGTACTTCACGTTTTTAAAATTTTTTCACAAGGACATATAACTGCACAACTCTCGAAACCCAAGTTGGCCGGTCTTTCCAATGAGGATACAAGAGTGGTGTTTGTTCGGCCTGGTTAGGAGAGTGCAAAGAAAAGGAAGGCGTTGTGAATATATCTAGGAAGAGAGAGGGACTTGAATTCCTATGTTTAATCTAGTGCTAAGGTTTGAATGAGTATACACACATACTCATCACCCTAGGTATTTAGTGATACGATAGATCCTTAAATCCTTCCACGAACATTCGTTTTTTCTTTGTTTGCTTTTCCTTCCAGCCGGGTATTGCAACAAAAGAAAACAAGGTGGTTTTGTGTATTTATTCGTTCTAGGGTTTTTCTCACCCACATTCGATTCTACTTTAACTGGGGTAAATCGAGCTACTTGATTTTACTTCCTAGCTCCGACATAACAAGATGTATCATGTGGTGATTGGTGGGTCGAACTCGACCAAGCCAGAAGTGTAAACATGATGGTGTTGTGTTTGGTTTCTGGTCGAAAGGTAAGACCCTGAAAGGGTTCGGTTGCCTGAATTTCGTACAAGGTTTTATTTCGGGTTTGATTAGGTTTATCAAAACTAATGTCGGTGTCTTGCCTATACCGGTTCTTGATTATTCGGGTTACAGTTCAAGTGGGTTTGTTTGGTAATTCCGGTTATATAACAAAGGGTTTGTTAGTTAGTGAAGTTAAGCCTGCATAGCATTAACGTGTTGCGTTGACGTGATTGGGTGTGAGCAACAGCGTAGGAGGCAATTATTTTAATTGCTTGTTTTGCGTTTACTGATCAAAATAAACAAAAAGGTACTCGGTTCTATATTACCTTTTATTTGATGGTTAACCATATGCTAATTATCTATGTCCTATCCGCTGCGTACTCGTGGCTAAAGCTAGTTACCCTATGTATGTAAATCCCAACATTGGTCAAATCACGAGGCCACCTGCTTTTAGCTTTATGGGTTACACCGTTCTTGTTTTTAATAAATGCCTAGTTTAGCATGCCTATAATTTTAAACATAGTCTTATGATCGCTGCTGTTGATATTTTAATTTATTTTTACTAGAAAAAATATGAGCAACAATATTTAGGATTCTTGCCATGAAGATAATAAAATAATGTATTGTTGATCTGAATAACTATTAAAACGGTAATATAGGTGTTTAAAAGGAAAATTAAGTGTTAATTTATACTTAATGATCCCTTTTTTTATAAAAAAAAAAATTATTTTAATTAATTGCCTATTCCGGCTATAAGACCCACTCAATCACAATATGTGGTGAATGGGGCGATCTAGGCACTTTAGCAGAAAACCTAGTGAGGGTCTTATGGTTCTCCATTTGGGGAAGACTCGCGAGAGAACTCGGATTTTACATGTTTGATGTATGCTTAATGTCATCTTTTGATTATGAATCTTAGTATGCATGATTATTTAATGTCTAAATTGTTTACACGCCTAATTAGATATGCCATATGACTAAAAGATGATGTTAATGTAGTCTATTAATTTTACACGCCTAATGTATGCTCATAGTGACCAACCATTTGTTTCGTGGAAAACTGTTTTTGTAAAAATTAATAAGACTAAACTATTGAAACTTGTTTTTCATGAATTAAAAACTGGACGCTATGGACTCATGGGAAGTACGGCTCATCCACTAGAACAGACTATAAGAGAAGTTTAAGGCGGGTTGTTTTACGTAATTCCCTAAAGAAATAAGGTTTTTAATACGCTTCGCGCTGACCTATTTCTCCGCTTCTTTGCGAGTTCGATTGGAGTTACCGTGAACCATGGCATGTCACTACAGTGTCATTATTAAAAGTTTTTAAATTAGTGTGACAAAGTTGTTTACATGCTTCTTTGTACACGTTTTGACACATTTATGTGCTATACCCCTAGCATAATTTTAAGTCTATGCCATCCAATCGTAGAACACGTGCACTTGGTTTGA
>BQNB010002235.1:71538-124315 GCA_026074375.1 Tanacetum coccineum | reverse complement strand
AGGTGTAGCGATTTTTACGGGATTGTTCGTGTTCGAGCCTTGAAGATCCTTTCTTTGGAAAGTTTATTTTCGTTCTTATAAAAATATAAAAATCCAAAAATATTTTTTATAGCTTTGAATTGTAAAATGTGAAGAACGAGAAATGATAGAGTTAAATATAAGTTTATGTGCTAAGCAAGATTCTTCTAAAAACTTATACAAGTAACTTGTGGTTTTCTCTCCCGTGAATTTCTAACCTACCTAATCATACGTACTCAATTTAATTCAACTAAGTCAATCGATGTTTTCAGAAAAAGCTTCAAATTTGTAACTTGAGTTTTCAAAGCGAGATTTTGTAGTGATTTAAAAGATAAATGCCAAAGAAGCATGAATGAAATGTGAATGCAAAAATGCATGAATATTGAAATTTTGCCAATGAAGCATGCAGTTGATATTATGGAGCAAGTAAAAGATGTGTCGTGATATCCCACTCCGCTAGCAACGAGGTGGGGGTTCAAACTAAGACGTCTTTACTTCTAGGGATTTGGTGTGTCGTGATATCTCACTTGGAAGAAAGGTCTAGGTGAGGGTTCAAACTAAGACACCAATCCTTAGCCATATTAGGAATAAGGTGTTGATGTGATTTCCCACTACGCTAGCAACGGGGTGGGTTTTCAAACTAAGAACACCGGTCGTTGGTTGTGATATCCTACTCCGTTAACCACGAGGTAGGGGTTCAAACTAAGCAACGCATTCCTAGCTTTAAGAACTTATGATTATGATGTTGAAAATGTTGCAAAAAGTTCTAAAGTTTAAATCTCGAAATCAAGTTACGAAGTCTTAATAAGTTGTTGCTTTGAGTCATGATTCATTTTGAATTATGACTATGAAAATAAGTTGGTCTATGGTTAAATTAAAATGAGTACACACATTCAATCGTATATCCATGTTGGGAGTTGAAAATTCACAAGTCATAAGTATGAGGGCTTAACATCTAAACTTATATCGACAATGATCTTGTTTAATTGCTTAGCTTGGAACTTGTGAAAAATCGAGGACGATGAAATTATCCGTCAGGACATCCGTAGATCACTCTACGGGCGCTTCTCATTCTATGATCCCAGTGTTAACAAATAAAGAAAGCCAAACTTGTTAAAAAAAATGAGAAAATCCAAAAATATTAGTTGTAGTTAGTGTAAATTCAGAAAATGGTGAAAACGGGGCTTACATGTTTACTTCATAACATTGCGTGAGGACACACAATACCTTAGTTTGGGGGATTTGATATGTGCTTAATTACACATATCTTTTACCTCTAAAAACGAGCTTAAATGACCAAAAACAAATAAAAACTGCCAAATATATGTTTGTTTTGCATTTGTATTGTGCAGGAAGTGGATATCAACAAAAAGACAGAAAACCAAGCCAAAATGACAAAACTGAGCATGGAATGGAAAAGACTATGCAAGCTCAAGATGCAAGTCGAAGTCTAAAGTCATCCGCATGAAGATTTTACAACTTGAGGGGCTAAAACTGCCAAGCCTAAAGTTGTATTACAAAAGATTAAAAAGACAAGGGCCAAAACTGCCTATGCCAATTGGGAAACTTCATTTATGAAAGAAAGAAAATGGGAAAAAGCAATGCCAAGAGAAAGAAGTGGAGGGGCCCTTTCTTGTACACAAACCATACATACCCTTCAATTCCTCTTCCAACCACTCTCTGTCCAGCCCAACTTGTCCCAACTTGTATAAACCTCTTCCCGCCAATACCAAAACCAGCCAGCACCCTGTTTTGCTCCCATACTTCTCCTGCAAAATCACTCAACATCCTACCAAAATCATTTCATCCACCCTACTATTTCCCCCCCAGCTTTATAAAGTCCATGTTGGCAATCCCTCTCCATTCCCAAAGCATTTCGATGGCTGAGATTGTCTCCAAAGAAGCTCAAAAGAAATCAAAGGCTGGGATTTGCTCTAGATTCTCCTCACACAACTAGCACACTTGGTTTTATCTCTCCAAAGAAGCACAAGCTGCAAGTCCAAGACTTCGGCTATATATAGAGCTTTTTGTAAGCCTTTGAGGCATCTAGTTTTTAGTTTTTAATTTAACTTAGCTTATTTTCAGTTATTTACAGTTTTTACTTTCAGCTTGTAACACTTTCAAGTTTTAATGCAAGTTTGAGTTTTTAAAGTCACTTTATAATTCCAAGTGTTAAGTTTCTTAATAGAGTTGTTTTGTGTTCAAAATCTCTCAATACAGCTTGTTTACAAACTGTTTTAACTAAGTAAACTTAAAAAGTTAAGTAGTTAAGAGAATACCACACCAATCACTCTCAAATATACCTCAGCTTATGTTATGGATGATAAGCCAGTTCTGGATGGGTTTATATAGACTCTCATAGAGCTTGTTCTATGCAAGCTAGAGCTTGTAGATTCATTGTTTGACCCTGTTTTGAGCAAGGGTGTAGTAAGTCTCTCTTTTTCTTGCTTTACTTATCTATTGCAGAACTGCTAGTTTATTTAATACAACTGTTGGTTTTAAGTTTATACTGCTAGACTAATTCATGCTTATTTAAGTGCTTATTATGGATTGAAAATTGCTTATAAGTGTTTTACTTTGTTATTAGATAATCTGTTTTTAATAAGTTTGAAATAAAAATGATTTTTGGAAATGTTAAAGGCTGTTTTGAACAAGCAGTACTAACTCCAAGTTAGTACTGCTAGTTCATTTTTAGGAACAGTACTAACTCCACACTAGCAGTACTAACTCTAAGTTAATACTGGCTAGGTTCATTTTGGAACAGCACTACTTTATCAATACCAGTAATGACTCCTAGTTTAGTACTGTTAGTCTTAACTGTTAGTACTGGTTGTTCAACTTAGCTTATCAGCTTATTATTTCAGCTTGTTTAAGATTTCTTTAGCTTTTTAAAGTAGATTAAGCTTATTCTAGTGTACTGTTTTCAGTAGAACTTATATGTCTTTTTAAAATAATTTTAAGAGTTAATCAGTTTTAGTTTTCTAGCTTATTTATCATTATAGTCCATTCTGGTTGCTTATTCTTATGCTTAAGTGCTTATTTTGGGTAGTTAACCTCCTGTTTTAGCTTATTTGCTTATTTCCTGTTTAATTGTGTTTTGTTAAGGCTAACAGTACTAACCTTTAGCTTAACAGTACTAACTTATAACTAGCAGTACTAACTTTAAGTTAGTACTGGTAGTTAATACTGGTAGTACTGTTGTTAGTACTGTTGTGTTTCTCTTGTTTAATCTAGCTTAATTGCATGCTTAATTTGCTTATTTAGATTTAGATTAGCTTATTTGTCTATCTTAAGCTAATTAGAGCTTATTTGTGACTTTGCGTAAAAGTTTTAAGTGTTTTTGTTATTTCTAGCTTTTATGCTTATTCTAGTTTATGTTCTTGTTTAAATTTTTTTTATGTGCATTTGCTTTCAGTATTAATTCACAAACATTCCTTGTTACATTCAAACACCAATCATCAATCGTTCTTCGATAATCCATTTCTAGCCTCGTTGGGACATTCGACCCAGGGAACAATACTATATGCTTTCGATTCTTCTTGATATCGCGTATTTGATCACTTTGTTTGGGTATTCTTCTATTTATATTTACTTATTGATGCATAAAAAGAGGGATTGGTTTGCGCTGACCACTAACACTGGAACAATCACAACAAGGTGTTAGTAATGACGTCTTGGTAAGCATTGAAGGGGTTGAAGAATGAAAAAGAAATGTATGGATAAAGGGTGAAAAGAAAGAAGCCCTCCTTACACCTTAGGCAGAAACCGGGTCAATACATAATCTATCAAAATCACAATGATGATTGTTGATATTGAAGAAAGTCGTCATGGACCCAGTGATGCAATGCACAACCCTTCCCAGCCATTCGAGTTTCTCTCAAAAGAAACATGTCTTATTTGTAACGGAGATACACACGTTATCTATTGACATCTCACTCCGAGATTGTTAATATTGAATAGGTGGCAGTCTGCTCCAGCCTCCGATTACCAAAACCAAAAGTGCACAAATCGAGTCTAGAGCCAAGGAAAAAGAGATCAAATTATAAATCTCATTTAGGACACAATGTCAAAATACACTTGTGAACACCACAAAGTTAACAAGGTTTTAACAAAGAGTCCTACGCCATTATCTCTTGATATCTCCTGCCAGAAATCCGAGTGAATACTTAAGTACTCACAGTGAAGATGGAAATCCTGCTTGAGCCAACAGGTAAAAAACAAGCTCTTGGTAGGTGACTTGCAAGATTCTATATGAATCAAGCCTTGTGATAACTGGATTATCATTTTGGTCCAGTAAATGAATTGACGACTTAATCAGAAAGATAGTAACTATCTGATTCACTCTTACCGTGTTGTCTGCTTTGAGACGTTCTGGTAATGAGAACTAGCAAGCATGGTGAATCTAATACATCTGTGTTAGAAGATCCTACGCTTTGAGCTGGAAACCCTGTCAAGGGAGATTTCTTTTGAATCTACCTGATTATAGGTATAGTTTTTTATACTATAATATGGGAAATCGTGAGGTTAATGACCGAATCTCAGCTGCATGACAAAGCCAAGATTCATACTGTTATTGCTAACGGTTTTTTATTTCAGGAATAAGATCGGACGGCTGTTGCCTGCCTTCATTCAGCAAAGTGGGATCATAAACCACATGCTCATACTCAAGCTTTCAAAGTCAATCATTCAACGTCAAGATAGTTGATTCTAATCTTCCCCACCATCAAAGAGCCTCAAAGTTAAATAAAGAATCATCAATTGGGGAGATTGTTAGACTTATAATCACATATGTCAAACAAGAATGTAACAAGTATGAGCATGTTGGTCAAGAGCACAAGTTGATCAAGGAAGTCAAATCAAGATGATTCAAGTCAAGGAGATGATGCAAGATAACGATCTCAAGAACTCAAAGTAAAAAAAGATAAAGGCTCAAGATCAAGATCACAAAGCATGAATGAACAAAGCCATTACAAACAAGACAAGACCATAACAAGGCAAAGCATAAACTTCAAACGTCATATCTTCAATGTCATCGGTGGTTCAGAGGAGTCTGAAGAAAGAGACCTCAACATTGGGGGAGATTGTTAGCCTTAATTATATTAAGTCAAACAAGAATGTTATCTGTCTTAGAAAGTCAAACTAGGTCTTGTATTGTAATAGGCTAGTCGGGTTCAACGGGCTTGGATTGTAATCTAATATTGTCCGTGTTTCGGGCTCAAAGCCCAAGTTAAACCAAGCCCAACCCGTTTAGAAAGCCCAAGTGCCAAGATAGCAAGGCATGGGTATAAATATCCCTTCACCACACTTGGTGAAGGGTGTTGGTTACATTTTCTATCACTTGTAATCCACCAACTCTCTCTAATCTAACATTCCATCTTTGTTTCTCTCTCTACTTTCTCTCTCTAAGTTTTCTTCTTATTTTCTAGCATATTGGTAAAGATTATTGTTGTGTAATGGATTAAATTCATAGGATAACATGAAAATGAAGTTCTAAGTCCTTGAGGTTTGTTGTCTAAAGAAGGTCAAGGTGTAGCAAGTCTCAACGAAGAATGATTGGCAAGTCTCAACGAAGAATGATTGGCAAATCTCAACCAAGAATGTTTGACAAATCTCAATGAGCAAAACGCAGGATTTCTAGGCAAAACGCAAGAGGCAAAACGCAATGATGAAGCAAAACGCAAGCAGCAAAACGCAATGATGAAGCAAAACGCAAGCAGCAAAACGCAATGATGAAGCAAAACGCAAGCAGCAAAACGCAATGATGAAGCAAAACGCAAGCAGCAAAACGCAATGATGAAGCAAAACGCAATGTCTTGAGGCAAAACGCAACGAATGAAGCAAAACGCAGTGTCTTGAGGCAAAACGCAACGAATGAAGCAAAACGCAGTGTCTTGAGGCAAAACGCAACGAATGAAGCAAAACGCAATGTCTTGAGGCAAAACGCAACGAATGAAGCAAAACGCAGTGTCTTGAGGCAAAACGTAATGAATGAAGCAAAACGCAATGTCTTGAGGCAAAACGCAACGAATGAAGCAAAACGCAGTGTATTGAGGCAAAACGCAACGAATGAAGCAAAACGCAATGTCTTGAGGCAAAACGCAACAAATGAAGCAAAACGCAGTGTCTTGAGGCAAAACGCAACGAATAAAGCAAAATGCAATGTCTTGAGGCAAAACGTAACGAATGAAGCAAAACGCAGTGTCTTGAGGCAAAACCCAAGACTGACAAAATTTTGGCAGCATTCTGTTTCTATATTCTTTATATAGGGTCTTCAATCAGGCAAAACTCAACCACCAAAACGCAATTACCAGAACACAACCACCAAAACGCAGTTGACCAGTCAAACCGCAATGAGCTGTCACTTTTGTACTTTTGACTTTTTGCAACAGAATATCCGGATCTGTGTTTTATCTTTCATCAAAACGCAACCAAGAGAATAATATGAACAAACCCAGATTTGATTATACAATAGCTTGTCTTCAAAACACAAAACTTGGCAAATTTATGACAGAAACAACAACAACAAAAACTATGAATGAACAGTAACTGACACATCTGAATGAACAGTAGTGAACAGTAACGAACAGTATCATGAATAGTGCGTGAACAGTAACCGGAACATGAACAACAAACACATGATACATTACACCCCTGCAGCTCCGATGTCAATTGTTACCCATAAAGAATTCACATTAACCAAGAGGATCATGATCCGGAGGTCGGTGAGGATTGAACAAATGTTTAGCCATATTATTTAGTGAGAGAAAGGAAAGATGTGTGTGTTCTAGAGAGAGAAACACACACCTTATTACAAGTAAAATGAATCCTCACCCCTCCATGGAAGTATGGAGGGGATATATATAGCCCTGGACACGATCTACTTACTACACTTGACATTTCTAGTCCCTGCGTGTTCGGCTAATATAAACTAATGTAATTCCGTATTAGCCAACATATTTTAAGGCTAACACTTTCCTATCTCTACTTATTTACATATTGCATTTACTTATTTATTACATCGCTATCATATATGTACTTGTATATCTCTTGAATTCACATAAGTAGACAATCTAAGTTTTAATTTTTAAAACGGTAAAAACTATTCAACCCCCCCCCCCCCCTTCTAGTTTCCACGGACGACGAATATAAAATCGTATTACGTAAAATTTAAAATATACAAGTTTTAAACGTAAAGTTTTATCGTCGTCACAAATTCACAATCACTAAAGCTATGAATGGTGATTGTCTAAAGTCTAAACACTTTAAGTCATGATGAAGGAAAACATTTTTGCACTTACAAAGTATTCGAAGATGTATACTTACATTTTCAGCAAGTATACAAAGTTAACTTGCACATTTTAATTTTTTAATTAATCTAACAATGTTACTTACACATTTTTGTAAGTAACCAAGTAAAATTTACTTACATATTTCATCTTTACAAGTTAACCAAATGTACTTGCATTTTGTATATTTTTAAACACAATCATTTACCTTTTTAAGCAAGTATAAATACATTTTATAAAAGAAAATTACATTGTGATTTTTATCTCATGAGTGACATCACAAGATCTTTCTAAATAGAGAGATTTAACAATTAAAGATATGGAAAGATTTGGCAGTATTTTTGAGTGAGAATCTTTTCATATACAGTTGTCAGACCCACGGATCCCTTCGTGGTGAAGGACGGACCCTTTCAAAAGGGATCCGCCAGATCCGACGAGCTGTCTAGATATGCCTATAAATAGAAGTGACTTGCAAATCATTTTCAAATCAATTCTCATACATTTTCTCTTGCATATTCTTTCATTCTTTTCAGTCCTTGATCATCATTTGGTGTTTATACATTCACTTAGTGATTCTTCACTAACCATTGTCTTGCATGTCAAGCAACACATAACATACAAGACATAGAAGCCTCAAGATACGCGTCTTCATACATACTTAGATCTATTATATCTTTATATATTTAGTAGCATACTCATTTGTATCATATACCATATCCATTATAGAGTGAGAGATCATTGAGATCTAGGATGGTTCTACCTCAAACTAGAAAGTGTAAGTGACGTTAGGTTGGTTCTACTTCGAACTAGAACTTGGTATTTATCTTAGTATCGAAAAAAGTGTAAGCAACGTTATAAGGTTTCTCCACCGGTGAATGAGCTTGTTGACATAGTTTATTGGAACTCTCGAGTTGGGTACTCGGGGATGGAGTAGGGCGATAAAAAAAGAGTTTTCGTAGCCGAACCACTATAAACATTCATGCATCAGTTTGATCTTTCCGTTCTTTATTTATTGTCTTGTCTTACTATTATTTACTATTGCTTGTCCATAATTCCAAGATCTCAAATATAAGTTTTTAAAACGGTAAAACTATTCACCCCCCCCCCCCTCCCCCTCTTCTATTTTCCACAGTAATAAATATAAAATCATATAATTAGCACTTTGCATCATTTGCTTTGGAAAAACTCATTCGGTTTTTATAAAATATAGTTTTTAGTTGATATGTTTAGACTTTGAAAATGCAGTGGAGTCGCGACCGGTGTATTATATTTGTACGGATGGTCCTTACATGTTCTTTGAATTGTTGATATGTTCGTATTTTACATGCTCGTACTCACTCTTTTTCCGTTTCTTCAAATACTTACGTTGAATTTTTTGCGATACTATGATAACCTTTTGACATCCTTATGCTATATGATTCCCTTTGTTTGAGAAACGTATTTATAATGATAATGAATTGTGAAAATCTTTTTGAAATATATTTTGATGATGCTTGGGGAAAAGTTTGTTTAAAATGAATTTTATGAAAACGACGTGATATCACTTTTATACGTGCTTTATTGATTCGTTCTGCTTAGGACTCATATGCACGGTGAACATAATCAATGGTTTGGTGTTTGGTTGGTTGGTTATAGGTTCACTGTGCACCATAGAACCCTTGATGTATAGACTCGAGTTAGGAATACCGAGCAACTATCTGTAGAGGTACCACAGACTTGTCATTGTGGCGCCAATGGCTTGACACCACCCGTGACGGTGTGATTAGTTCATGGTGGCCCCTTAAGATTTGATATGATATGATTTTATTTGCTCATGTGTGGGGCCTTTTGATATGACATGCTCATACGTGGAGCTTTTTTTATGATTTAGGAGGTGTATGGATACATCCTAGGCTATGTTATGATATGATATATTTATGATCTGGTATGATCATGCCATCGAGTAGTGTATTCTCATACACAACTTCCGTTAATTTGTTAGTCAATTTCTTGTGCTTTGAAAAAAAAATCGTCCAGTTTCTATAACACGTATTTTAGTCTTTACGATAAGTTTTATCAAAAAAATTCTAAAAGGTGTATATGTTGGTTCTCTAGGCACTCTAAAACGCTTAAAGCATTAAAGTAGTTAAAAGGGTTATTGCGGTTAAAATAATTAGAAAACATATGGTTGGTTTGTATTGTGTCATATAAATGATGACCACATTAGTTAGTAGCTTTCATCATTTGTACGATTTATCTTATTAGTTGTATTTTTCATGTAGAGGTGTTTGTTATTAATTGTTGGTGTTTAAAACACAATTTCATAAGCAGGGGCGGAGTATCGTGTTTAATGCAGAAAGTCATAATGATAAGGGGGCTTAATGTAAAAACTAGTAGAAAAACGGCTTGTTATATAGATAATTAATGAATAAATTGGCTGATTAGGGTGCTTCAGTGTAGTTTATGGACGTAAAAATATAGTTGTGTGTTAGGATCGAAGTAAGATCAGTGGATTGCACTCACTACAAGTTAACGATTAAATTATATATTTATTTATTGATTTTTACACGTAAATAGTTATAACGAATCGTTTAAGTGGTTTTAAGGTTACGGCTAACGACTAAACAAGAAGGACTCTAAAGAGAAATTGGAGATCATGGAATTATAGAGTTTGTGTTTGAAATAGGATTAGGGCTTCAATGTTATGGGCTTATCCTAATAGAACTCAAACACTAATATTTACCCTATAAATACCAAAGGGTTTTTCAAGGGTAAATACACTTGTAAAAGCCAAAAATCACTTCTCTTTTGTCTTCAATATATTCGGCTGAATAGTATTAACATACTAACCCGAATTAATTCTTGTTTTACCGGTTTACGTGATTAAGAGCTAAGTTCTTGGTCTAACTTAGTTAATAGCGTGTGTACAAGACGGTGATTCAATCTTCCTTTAGATTGTTCTTGGAGTTTATTGATTCTTGTTCTTGCTAGAATCAAAAGGTATGTAACCCTAATCTTGGTTAATTATTTATGCATGTTAATTGATCCTAATTGCTTCCGCTATATTTATACTTTGATGTTATAATTATAAATTGTTATGAATGTATAATTTCATCAGTGGTCTCGAGCCAAATTTTTAACATGTTAATAATTACCAAATTATAATGATTTATGGTTTATATTTAATTTTTTTGGATCGGAAATTTTTTTTTTGAACCGAATTTTTTTTAATACTCGAAGTTTTGTAATGTTCGATTGAAAAAAAAAAAAAAATTTGTGGTTCGAAAATAAATTTTGTAAATGTTCGAAGAAAATTTTTTGTGTGAACCAAAAATAATTTTTTGCTCAAAGTTTTATTAGGTTCGGTTATACAAAATTTTTTTTGGTTCGAACATAAATTTTGTTTTGATCGAAAATTTTAAATATTAAAACCTAATAATCATAATTTTATACATGGTTAAATTGTCATGCATGTATATGGGTTACGATCTTGGTCTTGTTAATTAATTGTTAAGTAACATGTAATTAAATTGTATGGATCCATGGAAAACATGCATGTTTATCATGGATCATAAGATCTTATTTGTTACATGAATTGTATGACCATTTAATTTAGTATGATAAATCTAAAATTCGGGAAGACTTATATATATTGATTGTGATTATATGATAAGTAAAACCTAGATTTTAATTAGGGTTCATCATATAAATGGAATGCATGTGGCTATATGATTTACCTATAAATGCATATAAATGTTATTATGTGTTTATAATTTTAGTCTATTATTTTAATTACTTGTTTTTGTTTATTTAAAATTATGTTGAATTGTTGTAAACAAAAAGGTAATTTTCAATGAAAAATAATATGGACTAAATCCTATAAAATTTCGAAGCAAGTATCCGCACCTTTTTACTAACACCACTCCGGAAGGCAACTCAAACTGAATTTCGGGACGAAATTCTTTTAACAAGGAGAGACTGTGACAATCCACATTTTCAAGTCCATTTTACGTTAATAAAACTCAAAATGAATTTACTCTGAACTTTTTACCGATTTTCATTTATTTGCAACCGTTAATTAAATCTCTGTAAACTGAAAACTAACATTTAACGTTAACTGATTGTGTAAGTTTCAACACACGTAAAATAATATATATAAAATATCAAAGAGCAATTAAGAACTTTCCTAAAGTCTCCCTTAAGAAAAGCTCACTCTAAAAGATATATATAATATATAATACGTATATTTAACCGGGAAGTATGATCACCCGGGTCGTTTCCCAAACGACTTGTGAAATTGAAACCTTGCTTTAGTTTGGATTGGATTTGAATGAGAGAAAAGATATTTTTGAGTATCTATAACTACTAAATAAAAGCAACAATTAAAATGAACAATTAAAAGCAATTAAACACTTAAACAATTAACGGGAAACAAGTAAAACGCGACAATTAAGCAAATACACTAAAATTAACTCCTAAAAATGCAAACTAAATTTCTAAACCTAAGACAGGGTAAAAGAAAATTTTAAGTAAAAGAAAAATATTTTTTTGATTATTTTTGAATTTATTATGAATTAAAAACTATTTTAATCTAATTAAATCCTAAAAAATAGCAAATTAAGTCCTAAAAATTGAGAAAATTGATTTTTAAACTTAGAAAAGTCTAAAATAACATAAAAACTTAGAAAACTATTTTTAACTATTTTTAAAATTAAAATCCTATTTTTAAAATGAAAATTAAAAGCTTAAAAATGAAAATAAAAATCTAAAAGAGGTAAAAATGATTTTTCTTAATGTAAACCTAAAGCTATTTTTTTATAAAACTAAAAACTATTTTTTTGTATTTTTCTAAAACTTTTTATATTTTTTATGAATTTCCGAAAGTTAAATCCTTAGAAAAATGATTAAAAATAATATACTAAATGAAAAAATGTGAAAAATTCGGGGAAATCCTAAATGCAAAAAATTTCAAAGGAAAAATAAGAAAACTTACCCAACTTATCTAATAAGCTGGATAATGAAGCTTATATGCTTCGGCTTATAATAAAAAGCTAAATGGGAAATGACTACAAGTATTAAATGTGGAGAAAGGTGAATGGATGAGCTATTGAAGCAAATGGTTAAGGCGTATGGTCTATAAGCAGGAGGTCGTGGGTTCGAGATTGGCAGACACCCCTTTTTGCTATTTTTTTATTTTTTTATTTTGCAAAACTGAAAACAAAAAGTTGTAAATTAAGCTATTTTAAGCAACTTTAATAAAGACAACATAAGCTCATACTCAATAATAAGCTTAAAAATAGCTTATGAAGCTGCCGTTACAGAAAGTAAGGTTTTAAGCTCTAAAAATATTGGATTTCACTTTAACAGCTTGCACACTCTTCATTTTAAGCTCAAATTCAATTCTAAAAGCTATTCCTAAAGGCTTATGATGTGTAAGATCTAAAAATGACAAGCTAACTTAACCATTATCTCTAAAAGCTAACTGAATTTGAAGATTAAAGTAGAAAACTCAGGAACTATTACAAAGAACTCAAAGACTCAAAAGCTATAATGAACAATGGAGCTAAACTAAACCCTGCGCTTTGAAAACTTATCAAACCATATTAACTATGAATTCAAACATAAAATCAGCTACTATAGCTAAGAATCTAAAATTAAAAGCAACTTAAGTTACTATATTGTTTTTGGCCCTCTTTTGAAATTTTTTGAAACTTTGAAAGCTAATGAACCTAAATAATAAGCTATAATTTTGAATTAAACCTTAAACTAAACTTTATCCTATATCTAACTCTATAAGTCTATTGAGTTTTTAAAGCTAAATCCACTAAATCAAGCTTAAAATTGCAATGACTCGATCCCTGAATTTAGTTATCCTTAGGGAAAGTTTGGAGATCCGGGATAACCAATGGTGGTGTATCCCCTCCATAGTAATGCTTAAGACGGTGGCAGTTGACTTTGAAATTTGAACCATCGGGATGAGACAATTTGGCTGTGCCATAAGGAAAAACTTCGGTAATAGTGAAAGGACCGGACCATCGGGACTTGAGCTTTCCGGAGAAAATCTTTAATCGGGAGTTGAAAAGTAAGACTTGATCACCAACATTGAAGATTCGATTCTTGATCTTTGAGTCGTGAAGTTTCTTCGTCTTCTCCTTGTAGATTAATGAATTCTCATAAGCTTGATCTCGAAGCTCGTTAAGTTCGTTAAGTTGGAGCTTTCGATGATCACCCGCGGTTTTGAGATCGAAGTTGGCATGCTTAAGAGCCCAATATGCCTTGTGTTCTAGCTCAACTGGTAAATGACACAATTTTCCATAAACTAGCTTGTAGGGCGTGCATCCGATTGGAGTCTTGTAAGTGGTTCGGAATGCCCACAATGCATCGTCTAACTTGTCTGACCATGAGGCACGGTTTTCTCCTACCGTCCTTTCTAAGATTCTTTTAAGTCCACGATTCGTCACCTCAACTTGACCACTAGTTTGAGGGTGGTAAGCGGTAGAAAGACGATGTGTGACACCATATTTAGACATAACTTTATCAAATTTGTCGTTACAGAAATGGGTCCCACGATCGCTTATGATAGCTCTTGGTGCACCGAATCGGGAGAAAAGGGATTTCAAAATTTTGACAACTACTCTAGCATCATTGGTGGGGAGCGCCTTGGCTTCAACCCATTTGGAAAGATAATCGACGGCTACGAGAATATATTTGTTTCCTCTCGACGACGAAAAAGGTCCCATAAAATCAATGCCCCATACATCGAAGATTTCACAAACTTGGATAGCATTTTGAGGCATCTCATCACGATGTGAAATTTTGCCGTGTCTTTGACATGCATCACAATATTTGATCATTGAATGAGTATCTTGATATATGGTAGGCCAAAAGAAGCCGGCATTAAATACTTTCTGAGCGGTGATATTGGCACTATGATGGCCCCCGGTGGGTCCTTCATGACAAGCTTTAAGGATTTCAAGAGCTTCTTGGCCGAATACACACCTACGGATGATTTCATCCGCACATATACGAAAGAGATAGGGATCATCCCAAAAGTAATGCTTTACATCCTTGAAAAACTTTCTCTTTTGTTGAGTTGACATTCCTTTGATGAGAAAATTCCTCGCGTGGTAATTTGCAATGTCGGCAAACCACGAGGTACTTTGATTATCATGAGAAGTCACCGTATTTAATGTTTCAAGAGGAAAGGTTTCATTAATCTCCTTAGGTTCAAAAACATTCTCATACGGGTTTTCAAGACGAGAGGGGTGATCGGCTACGTAATTTTCTGCACCTTTGGTATCGATTACTTTAAAATCAAATTCTTAAAGAAGTAAGACCCATCTAAGCAATCTTGCTTTGGCGTCTTTTTTGTTAAAGAGGTATTTCAATGCGGATTGGTCCGTGTAAACAATACTCTTATTCATGATTAGATAAGATCGAAACTTCTTAAAAGCGTAAACTACCGCAAGCATCTCTTTTTTAGTTATTGTATAATTTGTTTCTGCTTCGGTCATTGTTTTGCTTGCGTAATGAATTGGTCTAAAATGCTTCTCAATCCTTTGCCCTAGAACCGCACCTATTGCATAATCACTTGCGTCGTACATTAGTTCAAAAGGTTGTCCCAATTCAGAGCAAAGAGAATTGGAGCTTCAGTTAACTTCTTTTTCAAAGTTTGAAAGGCTAGAATGCAATATTCTGAGAAGTTGAAAGGTAGTGTTTTTCTCTAAGAGATGGGTCATGGGTCGAGAGATTTTCGAAAAATCTTTGATGAATCTTCGATAAAAACCAGCATGCCCGAGAAAACTTCGAATCCCCTTAACGGTAGTTGGGTGAGGTAACTTAGAAATCATATCGATCTTAGCTTTGTCGACTTCAATTCCTTTCTTCGAGATCTTATGTCCGAGTACGATACCTTCTTTCACCAATTTTTGATATATCCATACCTGCACACACAAAACACAAAAACAAGCATATTTTTGCCATTTTTAGTCTGTTTTGGTTCATTTAAGGTCATTTTAGGTAATAACAGATATGTGTATTTTACACTTATCAAAATTCCCCAAACTAAACGATTGTGTGTCCTCACGCAATATTACATGCCTTATAACCAAATACCTCAAAACTTCCCCAAACTAAACCTTTGAAAAGTAGCAAAGATTTTTGTTGAGAGAGCTAAGAGATCACAAGTTATAAAACACCTGAATTCCCATTTTTAAAGATTTATATATATATATATATATATATTATTTTTCTTAATAATTAACTTCCTAACTACAACTTATTTGTGTTGACATAATGTATTGTTTTCATTACCTCATTGGTAACTTTAAGGATCATAGAACAAAAAGCACAATTAAGTGTCTAAAAGATAACTTCATCATCCCCGATTTTTCACTTTTCTCATGCTAAGCTTAAAAATAAGATCACCGTTAAGTACGAGCTAAGATGCTAAGACTACTTATAATTACAACTTGTGAATTGCTCTTCCCGACATAAATCATATATTTAGGTGTGTGTGCTCAAATTAATTTAGACCATTAAATCCACATATTAAGATAGTTGAAATCCGACCAAGCTTTACACATGGGCCTTTTGGGCTAATATGTTAATCACTTAGTAAAATCACAACTCGAAGCAAACAAAAACCTCCTTAGCTAAGACATCGTTAGTTCACTTGTCCCATGGAATGATTTCCTCTTGCTCCCACCGTCTTCGGTAGTGCTAGGCTTTGACACCCATCCGGAGAATACTAACCGAAACGCATGAACTTCCGATGAAAAAGCCTTGTAGACTTTTGCAAACCTTAGTTCAAAAGAATACCTTAGTTTTAGAAAATGAAACTTTTACTATTTATTTCCTAACTTGTAACATTATTATTACTATTTACATTATTAGGCTAGGAATCGGTATCACTTTTCTTTCGACGACACATCGGTCACGCCTCCGACAAGAGCTCGTGTACTTATTATGATACCAACCCTAAATATACATCCTCTACCTTTTCTTTCGATGTCACATCGGGAGCGAACCGACAAATGCCCATGTACTTTATTGCGATGGAGTTTGTATATTAATTATTAACACTAAGGATTTATAACTTGCGTCCTTTTTATTCACCAACTATATTTTTTTTAAGATACATAATTTTTGCAAATAGAAAAATTTCATTTTAGAAAACCAAAGTATAAACTTGAACTAAAATTCTTATTTACAAATGATGTTTGACTTCATCATCGATAAAGCTTTTTCTCTAAATATGTTGATTAGACTTTTAAGAGTAAAACTCTAATTTGTAAAAATTAAAGAGAACACGTATAATTAATCATTTTAAGAACTCCGGGGAAGAAAAACCACAAGTTATTCTTATAAGCCTTTAAGTTTTCCAAATAAACTTTGTTTAGCATCCTAACTCGTAATCAACACTATCATCTCTTATTCTTTGCAATTTAAAATCTCTAATAAAGAGATTCGCAAATACTTAGCCTATATAAAATCCAACTCGGCATATTTAAAATCTACTTGAGATTAGCACAAGTCTTCATTTACTAACGATTCAAGTCTAGCATGTTTAAAGTCTACATGAGACTAGCACAAACTATCATCATTAATTGTTAAGGGTAAAAGCTAGAACTCTACACGTACGATCAGGTCAAAATTTACTTCTTATTCTTACCAACAGAAAACCTACATTTGTGTCTTAACACTTTATATATTTTTTTAGTCTACTAATATTTTTATATTTTTTCATTTTCATTTTTTTTCTACAAATAAGATCCTAAAAATTTAAAATTTTTGCTATTTTTGTGGGAAAACGGGTACGTGAGAACAAAACAATAAGCAGGTAACATCAAATCGATAGATTCCCTCCCCAAACTAAAACAAAACATTGTCCTCAATGTTTAAGGTCGGGTCTCTACGAAAATCTAAGCCGTTTATGAAGTATGCAAAGATAAACGTGAATCGATAAGATGAAAGGATATCGGATCTCCCCAAACTAATTTCAAACAAAGGATGAAAAGCTCGAGTGAAACGGGATACATCACCGGACACGAGAGTCTTCAGAAATTGTTGGTTTAATCCTACAAAAATCACAACAAACAACAACAAGAAACCGGAAGAGGATAGCCACAACACATCACAACACATTATTAAAGAAAATAGAAAGAAAATGGATAAGCATTGGGTGAACTCTCACGAAAGGGCTTGCTTTTCATGGCACATGCACTCACCAATTGTGTTTCATAGTGAGCCGAATGTTGTTGAATTCGCAAGTCAGACGTGCGTCGTATGACTCGTATACCCTCGTGTATTGGGTTCATCATAACGCCGCGAACGACGTTGAGTGAGCATCCACGTAATCCATGGACCTTGAATCTGAGTTGCAGCTCCTAGAACTTATCGCCCCCTCCAATGCGAGTCAGACGACGTCGAAGACTGTGCTGTGAGTAGACCGAGACTTTACTTCATTAATGGAGCTCAAGTAGAATGTTCCCCATCCCGCCAACCATCAAGTCAAGACTTGATCTAACGATTGACACTATCTTCAAACACAGACCTCACCGCGCCCCCCTATCCCCCCCATCAGACCCCACAACTCTCGCCCCACCCCCGCGTCGACACTTCTCGGCCCCCCCTCGTTCGCCCCATTCATCCAGGAAAAAACTTCGGTAATAGTAACAAGGACCCCCCGGACCATCAGGACTTGATGCTTTCTGGAGAAAATCTTTTAATGGGAGTTGAAAAGTAAGACTTTGATCACCAACATTAAAAGATTCTGATTTTCTTGAATTTTTAAGTCGTTGTGTGAAGTTTCTTTCGTCTTCTCCTGTAGATTAATGAATTCTTCATAAGCTATGATTCAAAGCGGAGAAGTTCGTTAATTAAGATGGACCTTTTGATGATTCACCCGCAGGTTTTGTGATCAAAGTTGGCCATGCTTAAGAGCCCAATATGCATCGTTGTTCTTGTTCTAGATCAACTGGTAAATGACACGATTTTAATAAACTAGTTGTAGGGCGTACATCCGATTGGAAGTCTTGTAAGCGGTTCAAAATGCCACAATGCTTGTTAACTTGTTGACAATGAGGCCACGGTTTTCTAACCTACCGTCCTTTTCTAAGATTCTTTTAAGTCACGATTCGTCACTCGGGATCTTGACACTAGTTGTTTGAGAGTGGTAAGCAGGGTAGAAAGACGATGTGTGACACCATATTTGAATAACTTTATAAAATTTGTCATTACAGAAATGGGTTCCCACGATGCTTTATGATAGCTCTCGGTGTACAGAAATCGAGAGAAAGGGATTTAAAATTTTAACAATACCCTAGCATCGTTTAGTGGTTGACGCTTGGCTTTCAACCCATTGGAAGATAATGAAGTCTATAGAATATATTTGTTTCCTCTCGATGACGGAAATGTCCCATAAAATCAATAACCCCATACATCTGAAAATTTCACAACTGGATTTGCATTTTGCGGCATCTCATTCTCGATTGTGGAAATTTTGCCTTGTCTTTGACATGCATCACAAGATTTGATCATTGAATAAGCATCTTGATATATAGTAGGCCAAAAGAAACCGACATCAAATACTTTCCGAGCGATATGTATTAGCCAATATGATGGCCCGGTGGGTGCTTCATGACAAGCTTTGAGGATTGCAAGCTTCTTGGCCAAATACAACATACGGAATGATTTGATCCGCCACAAGTACGAAAGACGGATAGGGATCATCTAAGTATGCTTTACATTCTTAAAAACTTCTCTTTTGTTGAGTTGACATTCCTTTGCTTGAGAAAATTCCCCGCTGTGGTAAATTTGCTATTATCGGCAAACACGGGGTATTTTGGTTTTATCAGAGAAGTCACCGTATTTAATGTTTCCAAAGGAAAGGTTTCATTAATCTCTTTAGGATCAAAAACATTCTTCGGATGGTTTTCAAGACGAGAGAGGTGATCGGCTGCATAGTTTTCAGCTCCTTTGGTATCAATCACTTTAAAATCGAATTCTTGGAGAAGTAAGACCCATCTAAGCAATCTTGCTTTGGCGTCTTTCTTGTTGAAGAGGTATTTCAAAGCGGAATGGTCCGTGTAAACAACACTTTTGTTCATGATAAGATATGATCGAAACTTCTCAAAAGCGTAAACTACTGCAAGCATCTCTTTTTCCGTTGTTGTGTAGTTTGATTCTGCTTCGGTCATCGTTTTGCTCGCGTAATGAATTGGTCTAAAATGCTTCTCAATCCTTTGCCCTAGAACTGCACCTATTGCATAATCACTTGCGTCGCACATGATTTCAAAAGGTTGGTCCCAATTTGGAGCAATGAGAATTGGAGCTTCGGTTAACTTCTTTTTCAATGTTTGAAAGGCTAGAATGCAATCTTCCGAGAAGATAAAAGGAGTGTTTTTCTCTAAGAGATAGGTCATGGGTTTGAGATGATCTTTTGAAAGTCTTCTGATGAATTACCGGTAAAAACCAGCATGCCCGAGAAAACTTTGAATTCCCTTAACGGTAGTTGGGTGAGGTAGCTTAGAAATCACATCGATCTTAGCTTTGTCGACTTCAATTCCTTTCTTCGAGATCTTATGTCCGAGTACGATACCTTCTTTAACCATGAAATGGCTTTTTTCCCAATTTAGAGCTAAGTTGGTGTCTTCACACCGTTTAAGCATTTTTTTTCTAGATTGGTGAGGCACGTAGAAAAAGAATTTCCAAAAACCGAGAAATCATCCATGAAGACTTCCATTGTCTTTTCATTATGTCATGGTATGATTGCCATCATTACACCTTTGAATACGTTGCCTGGCTGCATTGCAATAAACAAAAGGCATGCGGCGATAAGCAAACGTTCCGTGTTGCCACTAATGGGCAGGTGAATGTAGTCGTTTCTTGGTTATTTGGATCAATTGGAATGTTTAGAAATAATAACCTGAGAACCGTTCGAAGGATACAATTAAGTACTCATTTCCTGCGAGTCTCTCAAGCATTTGGTCCATGAATGGCAAAGGGAAATGGTCTTTTCTTGTAGCTTTGTTCAACTTACGATAATCTATGCATACTCTCCATCCTGTGACAAGTCTTGTCGGTACTAATTCGTTATCATCATTTGTTACTATGGCCATCCCTCCTTTCTTTGGTACACAGTCTACTGGGCTCACCCAAGGACTATCTGAGATTAGGTAGATCAATCCAGCATCAAGAAGTTTTTCAACCTCTTTTTTAATGACATCATGGATCTTTGGATTAACCCTTCTCTGATGTCTGGACCGCTTTGTTCATAGTCATCTTCCATTAGAATTTTATGAGAACAAAATTCCAGGTTAATACCCTTAATGTCAGAGAGCTTCCAAGCAATTGCTTGCTTTCGGGATTTAAGAACCTTTATGAGAGCGGTCTTTTCATCATCGCTCAAATCTTTGGCAATTATAACAGGCAACTTGTTGTTATCTGCTAAAAATGCGTATTCGAGATGAGGTGGTAAGTCCTTAAGTTCAACCTCGGGAGGTTCATCGATTGAAGATTCGGCAGATTTACAAACTTTAAGCTCTTTCTTGATTTCTGGTAAGTAACTTTCTTGATTTAGTGAAGGCGAAGGATCACTATTGAGAAGAGATTCGAGAAGGAGAATGTCCCCCTCTGGGTCATAATAAGCTTCATCAACTTCCGGTGAAGTTGGATCATCGGCTATAGCAAGAAAAGTATCAGCTTCTTCTAAGAGTAGAAAATCACTATCCCCGAAAGGAGTGAGAGTTGGAGAAGAATTTGAAACAATCGGATTGTATTCGGGAGAAGGATTGCCATATGCAACTGAGTCAGAAAAATCTAAGACTTCTTATGAGTATTCTTCACACGTAACATCAATAAGATCAACTTTCTTCAATAATTCGAGATTGTTGTATGAAATAGAAGGAGTATCACCATATTTAAGGGTTAAAGATTGATCATCATTTCTAAGAGGTATCTCTCCTTCATACACATCAATTAAAGCATGAGCTGTCTTAAGAAAAGGTCTCCCTAGTATCAACGGTACTCGAGGATCGGCTATGAAATCAAGAACAACAAAGTCGGCTGGAAAGTAGAACTTTCCTACCTTGACAAAAACATTCTCGGCTACACCGGTTGGTTTGGAAATTGTTCGGTCGGCTAATTCTAACACCATCTTAGTATCATTTAGGCCTGGGAGTCCAAGCTTTTTCCAAATGGAAAGAGGCATGAGATTTATGCTAGCACCTAAATCGGCTAGGGCTAAGCAATTATCAAACTCCGAAAAATCACATGGGATAAGAAATCGACCGGGGTCACCTAGCTTTTCCGGAAGCTTTTTGAGGACAACCGCACTACAATTTTCATTCAAAGGTGTCTTGGTTAACTCGATTAACTTGTCTTTGTTATTAAGCATCTTTTTGAACATCGGAGCAAACTTTGGCATATGAATGAGAGCATCCGCGAAACTTAGCTCAAAGTGAAGATTACGGAAAATTTCCATAAACTTTGAAGCTAGGATATCATCCTTTTCACGAATTTTCTCTTTTGCAAATCTTGAAGGGTAAGGCAAACTAGTCTTGGTCTTTTGAGCTAAAGAAGGCTCTTTGATTGGTTCTTTGTCTTTTCCTAAGTCTTGGACAACTTGAGGTTGGATGTCTTCGGTGCTAGGTAGCTCCGTATCCTTTGTCACCTCAGGTTCCTTTTCCACCACCGACGGTGGAATTGGAGGTCCGTCATATGAGGCACCACTTCGTGTGGTAATTGCCTTGGCTTTGTTCCTAGGGTTTGGAATGGTATTGCTTGGTAACGAACTTGAACTTGAAGCTTGGTTGGTGTGATAGTTTTGCATGAAACTGAGCATCATCTTTTGAAAATCATCTTGCTTCTTTTGAGAATCATTGTAAACTCTTTGAAAATCATTTTGGTTTCTTTGAAAATTATCCAACTTCATTTGCAAGTTATTCATGTTCGCATCATTAGCCTTAGCATAACTTTCAAAATCCGTTTTAGAAACACCTTGAATTTGTGAAACGGGAGGTAAAGCTTGATTAACCAAAGGTTGATTTGTTGGTGGTTGGTATGGTGGGCTTGATAAACGTCTCCTTGATTGTTTTGGCGGTTTTGTTTGAAATTGCCTCCACAATTTTGATTCGAATTGAAATTGTTTCCTTGATATCGGTTTTGGTTTGTTTGGTTGTTTTGAACATTTGGTTGATTGAAACCCGGTGGTCTCATTTGGTTTGCCAAATTAGGAGGATTCCTTTGAACAAAATTGCCAACGGCGGCGGTTTGTTGGAATTGATGAATATTATCATGAAAAACGGGAAAATCGTTCCTTGTTAACGGACAATTGTTGAAATTATGGTTTGAACCACATGTGACACAAACTTCCTCGACTGCTTTGACGGTAGCAGGAGTCGTAGCATTCTTTTCACTAATCGCTTTCTCTAAACGGCTCATTCGAATATTCATTTTGTCTTCAAGTAAGGCGGCCATTTGTTGAATCTCGAAAGAATTATTAGAAGGTGAAGAAGTAGAAGACGGAGCATTCGTAATCGCTCTTGAATCATTTGGACGACTTCTTGAATAACGAACCTTAGATTTACTCTCAATAATGGCTAAACCATCACGAGGCATCTTATCTAGAAAATTTCCACCCGCGGCGGAATCTAAAGCATCTTGATCATTGGTATTCAAAGAATTGTAGAACGTATCAAGTTGATGTAATTCCGAGAAACCATGATGAGGACATTGACGAAGAAGTCCTTTGAAACGTTCCCATGCTTCGTTGAAAGTTTCATTCGGTTTTTGGTAGAAAGTGGTGATTTCATTTCTAAGGTAAGTTGTTTTCGAAGGTGGAAAGAATTGGTTAATGAATTTCGAGACAAGATCATCCCACGTTAGAATCGATTGAGGTGGTTCCTTATCTAGCCAAGTCTGGGCTTCACCTTCGAGAGAGAAAGGAAAAAGCAAAAGCTTAATCGAAGTATTCAGAACTTCAGGATGTCTAAACGTAGAAGTAACCTTGTTAAAAAATTGAAGATGATTATGAGGGTCTTGTTTACCCGTAAATTGATTACCTTGAACAAGATTAATCAAAGTTTGTTTAAGCTCAAAATTGTTTGCATTTATCGTTGGAACAACAATTGCATCTTCGTATCCCTCGATGGGAGCTTGTAGCATTTGAGCCATGGTACGATTGTCGGCCATTGGAATCTCGGGTTCCTCAACAATAACCGTTGTTAATTGTTGTTGTCGACGATTTCGATTACGAGCTTGAGATCGAGTGCGCATGCACTAAAAATAAAGAAATTAAAAAGTAAACTAAAATTACACTAATTTTTTTTTATTTTTGAATTATTATTATTATTATTTTTTTAACAAAGTATTTTAAACGGATACACGGAAGACAACTTAAATCCAAATAATCAACTTACTTCACGGTAACTCTCAAAAATTGCTTTTCAAGGTGAGCCGTACTTCGTAAGTGACACAAATGGCAAGTTTTTGAATCTTTGGTTCGATTTGGGAACTTTTCAAGTTCACCGGAACTTATTTATGATAATACCTCAATTGAAGGTATTATATGTTGGTGTTCTTTTACCAACTTTGTGTATTTTATTTATTTTTTAAAGGACAATTTTTTTATATTTTTGATTTTTTTATATGTTTTTATGATAATTATACTAAAAAGAAAAAGAAAATATTTTTACTTTTTATATTTTTTTTATTTTTTTTTTTGGATTTTTGAAATATTTAACAAAAATGAAACTTTCGAGGACGAAAGGATCTTCAAACCAAATCAACAAACGTAAACGATGGAATCTTTAACACAAGTCCCCGGCAACGGCGCCAAAAACTGATAGGTAGTTTTATACACTAATAAAATATACGATATAATACCACAAGAGCAATTAAGAAAATTCCCTAAGGAAAATTCACTCTTAAAAGATATATATAATATATAATACGTATATTTAACCGGGAAGTATGATCACCCGGGTCGTTTCCCCAACGACTTGTGAAATTGAAACCACGTTTTAGCTCGGATTATGATTTGAATGAGAGAAAAGATATTTTTGAAATTAAACACATTAAAACAATTAACGGGAAACAAATAAAACGCGACAATTAAGCAAATAAGACAAAATTAAACTTTAAAATTGAAAACTAAATTTCTAAACCTAAAATAGGACAAAAGAAAATTTTAAGAATAAGAAAAACATTTTTTTGATTATTTTTTGATTTTTTTATGAATTAAAAGCTATTTTAATCTAATTAAATCCTAAAAAATAGCAAATTAAGTCCTTAAAATTTAGAAAAATGATTTTTAAACTTAGAAAAATCTAAAATATCATAAAAACCCAAAAAACTATTTTTTACTATTTTTAAAATTAAAATCATATTTTTAAACTTAAAATAAAAACTTAAAAATGAAAATTAAAATCTAAAAGAGTTGAAGATGATTTTTCTAAATGTAAACCTACAAGTACTTTTTATAAAACTAAAAACTATTTTTTTGAATTTTTATAAAACTTTTTTCTATTTTTTATGATTTTTCAAAAATTTAAACTTAAGAAAAATAATAAAAATTAATCTACTCAATGAAAAATTACCAAAAAATCAGGAAAAGTCTAACTAGTAACAAAGAAGATAAGAAAAATAGAACTAAGATCCCAGCTTAACTGAAAAGCCCCTAAATAAGCCCTAATAAGCTACGGCTTATAAGGAAAAAGGAAAAGAAAAACAAGTATAAAGATTAAATGGTGAAGAGTATGGTTGGATGAGCTAATGAAGCACAATGGTTAACACACTTGGTATCTATGCTAGAGGTCACGGGTTCAAAGCTTGGCACGCCACCTTTTTGCTTTTTTTTTTGAAAACCAAATGCTAAATTTTATTAAGCAAACAATTCTAAGAACTTTTTATAAAAGCAGTATAAGCTGAAAGTGAGAAATAAGCTCTCTAAGAGCTTATTTATGATCTGACCACAGTAAGTGAGTTTTTAAGCTCACTTTAGCTTGTTTACACTAAAAAGCTTGCACAATCTTCAATATAAGCTCAAATGTAAAAGTAAAAACTGTTCTGAATAGCTTATGATGTATACTAACTAAAAATGATAAGCTACTTCCCTCTCTAACACTTAACCTTAACTGAATCTAATGATCAAACCCTGCAACTCTAATTTACCCTAAAAAGCACAAATTCAAATTAAGCTATTACTCACAAAAAGCTATAAATGATCTTGAGCTTATGAGAACTTAACAACCAACTAATAAACTATGAATTAAATCAATAAAATCAACTCCTACAAGCTAAGATTTTAAAATTAAAAGCTACTAAATTATTACTACTGTTTTTGGCTTTTTGGATTTTTTTTATGAACTTTTAAGCTAAATTTAACTAAGCAAATAATTAGAAATAAGAAAAACAAGCTTTAATCTATTTTAAGCTATAGACAACAATGTTAACTAAGAACCTACTGAATTAGAATGATTGAAAGCTACTAATACTACTTTAATTGAAGCTCAAAAAGTCAGCAGTGGTAACCTGAGTTTCCACTACTGATGCAATTGACCAAGGATTGAAAACATAAGTGCAGGTTACCAAAGTGGTTTCCCTTGTACTAGACTCTATCAATAAGAGTGTGAGAACAATATTTAAGCACAATCTAAGTCTTAGAGGCTATAGATTCTATTTCTAGCATGCTAAGAAAAGTGTGAAAAAGTGCCCTGAGTGCTGAGGCTAAAGAATAATGCCTCTATAATGTTTAAAACTCAATCTAATAGAACGTCTGGTCGTTCAAACTTTTTTAAAAAATTACATCATAATCATAGAACTTTTCAACTATCCAAGTAAAAGTACCAGTTTTCTTTGAATTTTTGAGGTCAAAATAATAGACTTATCCAAACACTCCTTTAATGATATGACAGATTTGATTGAGATTATGAATTAAATTTCCACTTAACTAAACATTAATAACAGTTAAATAAAAAAACTTTATTTCTAGATTAAACTAACCTTGATCAAAAACTGAATAAAGCCAGAGATCTAAGATCTACACAATGCTAAGAAATTTTTTGTTTTTTCTGGTTTGAAAGGACAGATTTAACACAAATCTAAGACCTAAAACCTAATATACTAACTAAAAACAGATAAACAAACACACTTAATAAGCTAAAAATAAGGTAAATAAGCACTAATAAGCAAATAGATTAAGCAAATAAGCAGTTTACACTAATAAGCACTTATTTAACTAGGAATTGAAGAACAAAAAAGAAGTTAAATGAAAACTAACCTTCAGCTTCAGCTAAACAGAAGCTAAGACTCAATTGAGCTTAATCAACAGCTCTGGCTTATTTAAAATAAGCCAGTAAAGGTCTTTGGGAGTCCTTCCAGATTTGACTCCCCTTCCATAAGCTTATAATCTAATAAGTTCAAGATATTTAATTGGTTTATTAGGTATAAGTATGATTAAGGTAGAATTAAACTCAATTACTAGCTTAGAGACTAGTAAGAGCTTATATGAGCTTATTAGATCAATAGCTTAACATTTGAGAAGAATTGAAAATTTATGAGTGAAAAATAAAAGTGCTTATGACAGATTATTTAAGAGCAAAACTAGATTACATTATCAAAAGAAAGTTACAACTGAATTTTAAAGGAAATTACAATAAGCTAATTTAAGCTAAAATCTACTAAGCTACTACTAGGTAAAAACGGGAAAAGAAGATGATATTGTGTGTGAGTGAGGGCCTATTTATAGCACCTAGCTGAACCTTCTAGGCCTTGATTTCTGTTAGAGGCTCCTCCTAATTATATTCGTACGATCTTCTCTCTGAACCTTCTAGGTCTTCCTTGCTTCCCACGCTCCTGCCAATCATAGCCGTACAAATCTATCAATCATTGGTGAGTAATTTTTGGCCGTTTGATCAAGTCTTGGGATTCACACGGATTGCCAGCGTGGCAATCCGTGTGATGCTCTTGTGCTTGTTCCGTGAGTAGCCTGAGTATAAAAATCCACTCCTTGTGTGTTTTCTCATGTCCAATGTGGCATTCCCCTTGTGGGATTGACCAATGAGGAACGTTTGATGATGAAATGACCCTGCCCATGTGTACTTTAGTACTTGAATTGACTATTGCACCCTTTAATTAGTAAAAGCCCTTTGATTTGACCCGTGGTTACGTTGGGAGAGACGGTGAACAGTAAAACTGTTCTTGGCGCCTTTTTATAACTAAAAATAGGTAAAAGAATTTTAAACTTTGGGGTATTGGCAACTTGGGTCCTCCTCTTTGTTAGTGTAAAAAGTAATACACGTCCAAGTGTATTACAACTTTCAGAAGTGGCACATTTGGTCCTTGGACTTTTATAAAAGGGTTATGACTTTAAGGTTTTGAGGCAGGGTATGGGCTTTGGATCCGGTTGGTGGTTTTAAAGGTATAAAGGGCCATTAAGGACTTCAAGGGACCCATTTGTGTAAACTTATGGAAACTGGGAGGATCTAGATTCTGTAACTTTGGGTTTTGTGGTTTGATGAGAGTTGTCCAAGGTTGTCTTTTTGACTTTGGGTTGTTTTCCGCTTCATTTTGTGCTTCTTCCGTTCCTGTTTCCGTGTTTGCCCATTTTTGACGGTTTTCTTGTGATTTTTGTCTTATCCATACCTGCACACACAAAACACAAAAACAAGCATATCTTTGCTATTTTTAGTATGTTTTTGGTCATTTAGGGTTAATTTTGGTATAAACAGATATGTGTATTTTACACCTATCAAGCATTATTGTTCACTGTTTGAAATATTGGCATAGCTTTTGGGTTTAAGGTCAAACCTAATAAGCTCGCCAAAATTATTGTTAACGTTTTCAAGTTTCATTTTCAGGTGAAGTGAAAGAGGAATAGTTTGGTGATGTCTGATAGCAGGCTTAGAAGTATCCCGTGTGGATTTTCATGTGAAGTCTTACTTGTTTATTTTATTTGGCTTTAGTATTTGGAAATTTTGGTTTAAGTTTGGATTTCGAACCCTGTGAGGGCTTTTGGATAATTGTAAGAGATTGTGGATTTTGATAGTGATTTGGGACATCACTCGAGGTTGTTCGAGGTTGATGGTCTTCGTAACACTTAAAGTTTATGCATTGTAGTTTTCTCTATTTTGTATCTTGTGTTATGATTGATCATTATGTTGCATTCCCGAGTTTCCGCCATTATCGGGGTGTGACAGATTGGTAATCAGAGCCAAGGTTATAGAGAACTAGGTGGATTGGCCTAGACTATAACCTAAGATCCGTCGTTTAGTTGCGTATAGGATCTATGTGCGCGGTGTTCCGCTTTTGTTTGCTTTCGCGTGTTCGCGGTTTGGTGCTTTAGTTATGTCAGTCATTGAAATGTGTGAGCTCAATATTGAGTATGACTGGGAAAGGATGCGAATATAAGTACGGTGGCCAACGTAGTTATAAGCTATCACAACTCACTCGTATTAGTAATGTCGTTCACAAAATTGAAAATTGACACCGTAAGTGTGTTATGTGTATATCTGTATATTTAGTAAGGATATTTATATATATATGCGAGTTCTTTTTGCCTACCTAACGTTCCCATGTTCTCTTTCTTTTTTTTCCATTTTTTCCTTTCCCTTTATCTTTTTTCTCCCTTTTTTTTTTTTTTTTTTTTTTCTTTTTTTTCCCTACCATCGAATAGATAATGCCGCCAAGGATGAGGACCCAAAGTGCTGGCCGGCCTGCTGCCGAATCATTAGGAGGGGGAACGGGTGTACGGGTTGGTAGAGGTGGGAGGGGTAGAAGACCTAGGGAAGGTAATGGATGTGGTGTTGATGTTTGAATGTTTCAAGGAATGGACAGGGTTTGAGAGCTAATAGGGGCGTAGAGGGAGTCAATGGGAATGTAGAGGGAGTCAATAGGGGTATGGAAGGAGCACCCGACTTCTCGATTATCATTGCCCAACAATTGCAAAACCTCTTACCCGCCATCCTAGCTCAGGTTGGTAACCAAAGAAATGTTGGAAGTCAAAATGATAATGTGGTTAATGAGAACATTCAGGAGAACGTTAGGAATGTGATAGTAAATGGCAACCGGGTAGGTTGTTCATATAAGGAGTTCTTAGCTTGTAACCCTAAGGAATATGATGGTAAGGGAGGTGTTGTAGTTCTTACTCGATGGATTGAGAAAATGGAGTCTGTGCAAGATATGAGTGGTTGTAGTGTTGACCAAAAAGTGAAATACACTGCTGGTTCATTTGTGGGTAAGGCTTTAACGTGGTGGAACTCTCAGATCCGCACGCTAAGCCAGGAAGTTGCTGTTAGTATGTCATGGAATGACTTTAAGTTTATGATGATAGAAGAGTTTTGTCCTAGTCATGAAATGAAAAAGTTGGAAACTGAGTCTTGGGATCACGCCATAGTCAAGGCTGGCCATGCTGCGTATACTGATAGGTTTCATGAGTTGGCTAGGTTAGTTCCACATTTGGTAACTCCAGAGAGTAGGATGATTGAGAGGTATGTGTATGGCCTTGCTCTACAGATCTGTTGGATGGTGGCAGCAACAGAGCCAAAGACTATACAGAAGGTTGTGCAGATTTCTGGTGCACTGACCGATGAGGCTGTGAGAAATGGATCAATTAAGAAGGTTGAGAAAAGAGGAAATGTGGGGGAACCTAGCAAGGATATAGATTGTTATGGAGGATAATATAGAGGACTAAGACTGTAATGCTTTTGCTACTACCGCAACATTGTAGAAGATGAGAACACGGGTACTTGCCCATGTGTACCACTGCAACTCCTACTATGCACCCAGGGGCCTTGTCGCACATGCTTCAAACTATAACCTTCCCAGGTCATTTGGCAAAGGATTAGAGGCGTTGCCGAGGGAATGTGAATCATGTCAATGTATAAAACACCAACTGTTAGGCATGTTATGAGTGTGGTAGTACCGATCATGTCAGGTCAGCTTGTCCTAGATTGAATAGGGCACAAGGACCGGAAGGAAATCGTCCGAACCAAGTTGCTGCTAATAATGGGGGTCAGGGTCGTAGAAACCAAGGGAACCAGGCTAGGGGTAGGGATTCTGTAGGAGCAGAGGAAAGGCTCACGGTTCGAACATTTATGACAGGTATGTTTACTTTGAACAATCATTTTGCCACTACCTTATTTGACTTTGGTGCTGACTATAGTTTTGTTTCCACTACTTTCATACCTCTATTAGGCTTAGAGCCCAGCGAATTAGGTTTCAAATATGAGATTGAGATAGCTAGCGGGCAGCTAGTAGAGATTGATAAGGTTATTAAGGGTTGCAAACTAGAAATCGAGGGTCATGTCTTTGACATCGACTTGATACCTTTTGGGCATGGAGTATGAGTGTTTATAGGTATGGGACTGGTTGCCTAACTATAAGGCTGAAAAGATTGTCAAGAGAAAGTATTAAGGTGCCACTACCGGGTGCGCAAGGTGCTTTGAGTATTAGGAGAGAGACCGGAAGAGGATAAAGCGAGATTTTTTGATGGGTGTAGGTGGTGATAAGAAACAGAAGAGATTGTTTTGGTTAGAGATTTTCTTGAGGCATACCGGTTGACTATCTGGATCAATGTCGCCTATTCAAGAAATTAAGTTTCGGATTTTGGTTTAAACCCTAGAGCAACGCGGTTGCATAAGTATCCTTATCATTTGGTACCTTTCTGAATTTGAGGAGTTGTCAGTGGACAACTCAAGGAAACTCCAAACAATGTTCATTGACCAAGTTCGTTGGCCTTGGGGAGCGCCGGTGTTGTTCGTTAAGAAAAAGGATGGTTCAATTAGAATGTGTATTAACTATAAAGAATTGAACAAGTTGATCGTTAATAATTGTTATCCACTTCCTAGGGGGGACATATATTGATGATCTATTTGATCAACTGCAAGGGTCGTAGTTTTTCCCAAAGATAGATCTTAGGTCTGGATACCATCAGCTGAGAGTGCATGAGGATGACATTCCAAAGACTGCGTTTAGAACTCGTTATGGACATTTTCAGTTCACAGTAATGCCCTTTGGTCTGACTAACGCACCAGCGGTATTTATGGATTTGATGAATAGAGTTTGTAGGCCTTATCTTGATAAGTTTGTGATAGTGTTTATAGACGATATCTTAATCTACTCTAAGACTCGAGAGGAGCATGTAGAACACTTAAGGTTAGTCTTGGGAAACTTGTCAAAAAAGGATAAACTGTATGCTAAGTTTCTTAAGTTAGACTTCTCCCCCCCCCCTCGGCCCTCCCCCACCACCCGCGAGATGAGTTCCTCCCCCCCCCCCCCCCCCCCCCCCCCCCCCGGGGAAGCCCCTCCGAAACCCCCCCCCCCACCCTGGTAATGGGATTCATGTAGCCCCTAGTAAGATTAAAGCTGTTAAGAATCGGAAAAGCCCCTTAGAAACTTCTGATGAGGTTCATAATTCTTAGGTATTAGTTGGGTATTACCGTAGGTTTAATGAGTAATTTCTAAGATAGCTAAGTCTCTTACTATCTTGACTCAAAAGTGTAAGACTTTCGATTAGGGTGAGGAACAAGAATTGGCAATTTCAAACCTTTGAAGGTAAGTTGTGTAAATGCGCCTGTTCTAGCTCTCCCCGATGGACCGGAAGACTTTGTGGTATATTGTGATGCGTCCGGGATAGGACTAGGCTGTGTGTTAATGCAAAGAGGTAAGGTATAGCTATGCGTCTAGGCAGTTGGAAAATTCATGAGAAAGATTATACTACCCATGATTTGGAGTTTGGGTGCCAGTCGTGTTTGCACTTATGATCTGGGGACATTATTTGTATGGGAAAAGAGTGTCATACTATACGGTTCATAAGAGTTTCTTCAGCATATCTTTAGGTACAAAGTGTTGAATATGCGACAGCGTCGCAGTGTTAGAGTTGTTTAGTAATTATGACAGTGAAATTTGCTACCATCATGGTAAGGCAAATGTGGTGGCTGATGCCCTAAGTAGGAAGGAAAGAGTAAAGCCTAAGAGAGTTAGAGCTATAAATATGACCCTTTAGTCGAGTATCAAGGATAGGATACTAACGGCTCAAAAGGAGGCTGTGGATGAGTCTACGGGAATGCAAAAAGGTTTGGATGAGATGATAAAGCAGAATGTGAATGTGACTTTTGTACTACCTGGATCGAATATGGGTACCTTTGAAGGGTGATGTGAGAACCCTGTTAATGGATGAAGCCCATAAGTCAAAGTACTCTGTTACACCCAAGAGCTGATAAGATGTATTATGATTTGAGAGATAGGTATTGGTGGCCTGGAATGAAAAAGGATATATCTGAGTATGTTAGTAAGTGTTTGACTTGCTGAAAGTTAAGGTTGAGCATCAAAGGCCATCTGGCTTGCTCTAGCAACCTGAGGTTCTCGTATGAAAATAGGAAGGAATAGCTATGTATTTTATGACTAAGTTGCCTAGGACTAGTAGTGGGCATGACATATCTTGGGTCATTGTGGACCGATTGACAAAGTCTGCTCATTTTCTACCTATACGTAAGGATTATAAGATGGATAGGTTGGCTAGATTGTATTTGAATGAGATAGTTGCTAGACATGGTGTGCCAATCTCGATTATATCGGATCATGATAGTCGTTTCACATCAAGGTTTTGGCAGTCAATGCAAGAGGCATTAGGAACTCGTTTAGACATGAGTACGACTTATCACCCTTAGACCGATGGTTAGAGGTGAGCGTACTATTCAGACTTTGGAAGACATGCTTAGAGCGTGCGTCCTGGACTTCAGAGGAAGTTAGGATGTTCATCTTCCGTTGGTTGAGTTTTCGTATAACAATAGTTATCATTCTAGTGTGAGATGTGCTCTGTTTGAGGCATTGTATGGTAGAAAGTGTCATTCGCCAATTATGTGGGCTGAGGTTAGAGAAGGTCACTTTATAGGACCTGAGTTAGTGCAAGAGACTATTGAGAAGATCTCGCAGATTAAGGATAGACTTAAGGCTACGCGTGATCACCAAAAAAGTTATGCTGATAAGAGGAGGAACCTTTAGAGTTTAGTGTAGGTGACTATGTCTTGCTCAAAGTGTCGCCTTAGAAAGGTGTAGTACGCTTTGGGAAGAAAGGGAAATTAGCGCCTAGATTTGTTGGACCGTTTGAGATTATTAAGAAAGTAGGCCTCGTGGCCTATTGATTAGATTTGTCTGAGGAGTTGAGGGTGTTCATGACACGTTCCACGTGTTGAACCTTAAGAAGTGTTTGGCTGATCCAACACTATAAGTGCCTTTGGATGAGATTCGAGTTGATGCTAAGTTGAATTTTGTAGAAGAGCATGTGGAAATTTTGGAGAGAGGGTTCAAGAAGCTTAAGCAGAGTAGAATTGCCATCGTCAAGGTTCGGTGAATTCGAAAGAGAGTTTAAGTAAGCTGAAGCTTAGTGGATTGCATCGTCATGGTTCGGTGGATGCATAGTAGGACTTGCCATAGTAGGAAAATGTGACAAAAGATTTATACCCGTAATGTATGTCTATTGGTGCTCAAAGACTCGTAAAAAGTGAACTTCATGTACATCAAAATATATCAAAGTAGTTTTTGTGTCAGATCCTTTTCTATTTATTTTTGGGGCTTATGAGGTTATATAAACTTTGGAAAACTCATACGCTCATTTTTTGGGCATACGAGCTTATGCACTTAAATAAGCCTTAAGCATATGATTGTTATAAGCCATGGTGTAAAAGTGTTTTTTATGACGTTGCAAAAAATATCAAAAATCGCGTTACAAAATAGGTTGTTGTATTTGATTTGTGTTCAATGAAGTTGTTAACTGATGTGCTACGATTTAAATATAGTTACTACTAAAGACTAATATAAATAAGCACAAGAGTGGCTTACATTTTTCACAGATTCCCTAAAATCTCGATGCTTTTCTTGTAACCTTTGCCCTTTTTGTGTTCTGAATATTTCATTTATAGTCCTTTGGACTATTTGACTTTTGTTAGTTTATTAAGATTTTGTTACCGTGTTGTCGGTGTTGATTTGTTGAGAATTATGGTGATTTATGGTTTAATGTGATTAATAATCCCTTTTAGAAAGTATTATTGTGTTATTTGTATTCCAGGTGGTTTGACTCGTGAATTTTGAGAAATGCCAAAAAACGAGTCTGACACGTCCGTTAATGTCCAAATGTGTTTGAAGCGTTTAAAGTATAAATATGTCGTTGTAATACCCTAGGTTAATGGAAAGGTATTTTATGGGTGAATAAAAGTGGTTAATTACTTTGTGGTAAAATTTTACGGTGTGTTTTGCGGTATTTATGTGATTCTGACACGTAAAGAAGACCCGAGACCCACTTGGATCCCATGGCCTGTCAATGAAGTCAATGGGAGTCCATAACATCATGGCTTAACTCTAGATAACATGTCTAGGATTGTACATAGATGCTTTCCACAGAAACATTTCATCATTAATCCTTTTTTGGTTACAAAAAATAAAACACACACAAGTGGTGTGCCCTTTTTTCGTCCGCCACCTAAACCACCACAACCACCATATATTTTCCAACTTTGATCGAGAACGTTATATTCCGGGTTGATAGGAGTATTTGGGTATTCATTTAAACAATGTTTGGGTTGTCCGGTTCGTGTCAAAATCTATATTTTTGGAGATTTTCTTGTAAATTTTCAAATTTAAATTTCGTTTGTCCTTTTGGGTTTTCTTGATGCATAGATGTTAGTTGTATAAGTTGATCGTCGTGAAAATTGATTTTTGGAAACAAAACGAATAAAAGGGGTGTGTTTGGTTCGTCGGGTAAAAAAAAGAATTGGGTTTTTGTAGTTTTGATGTTGTGGTCGTGATGGTTGAATAACATATGTTGCTAGATAGCTTATTTTTTATAATAGCTTGTATAGCTTATTCGAGCTTATTTTTAAGCTATTTCTTGGCTTATTTTGGGCTTAAATGCCACGTCCCTTTCCAAAATCACTAGGAAAGTGATTTTGACTATTTTTGTGTTATGGCGTATGTTGTGGACTATTTTTGAGGCTTATAGTAGTAACCAAATGCGATACGTAGCTTATTAGCTTATTTTCAAGCTTAATATACGTATTTTGGAGCTTATGGACTCACGGCCAAATAAGTCTATTTAAGCCGTGGCTTAATGGGAGGGCTTATTGTGGTTCAGATTATTTTTCTACTTATTAGTATAAGCTTATGTATGTAAATGGACCTTGGTTTTGGACTTGGATCGTATTTTAGACTTATAAATATCTTAATGGACCCTTATTGGGCCTTAAAGCCCAATAAGCGATATTTAGTCGTTATAAGAGTTTTGACGAACTTTTGAAAGTGAAAATGTATTTACAAAGTGATATTGAACAATATTTTGGAAAAACGTTTTTAATAAACGTAAAGTTTGAGATTTTGGAATTTGTCGTAAAGGTGTCGAATTTATGTAAAGTGTGAAAGTAAGGTTTGAAACCTTGGGAAAGTTGTAATGAGACGTAGGGTAATGTCAAAATTTCATAAAAAGTTTATACTTAGAAATTTTACCTAAAAACATGATTTTGAATTTTAAATAATAAAATATTATTTAATTATTTTAATAAATTTACTAAAAGACAAAAAATATAATTTTTTTCAAAACTTCTCGAATATGTTTACTATGAGTATACGTTTCATTTTCAACTATAATATGATTATTTTCACGGTCACTAAGGTTACCGAATGGACTTACCGAAATATATTTATAATTATTAATTATA
This sequence comes from Tanacetum coccineum, assembly GCA_026074375.1. Lineage (NCBI taxonomy): Eukaryota > Viridiplantae > Streptophyta > Magnoliopsida > Asterales > Asteraceae > Tanacetum > Tanacetum coccineum. The sequence goes on along the minus strand of BQNB010002235.1, from coordinate 88,323 downwards.
AATATTTACGTATATTTGCCGTTCAAAAAAAATATTTACGTATATTAAAAAAAATCTACTTATCTATTTCTCTTAAATAGTATAAGTATGTATTATTGAGTAATGGAATTGATATGATTGTTGGGATATGTCGTCAACATACACCACTAAATTGTTATGAGTAATTGTACAACGCGTCTAAACTTATGCATCAAACGTGAAGATTGTTTTGGAAATGGATGATTAAATTGGGACATTAATTGGACTAGGTCGTGTGCGGGCGTCGTTGCATTTGCTTGTGTGATTGAGATTTGGTTGCTAAAGACTTGCTTGAGGTGAGTTCTCGTAGCCTCATTTTTCTACTATTTTCCATTGGGGGAAAATGATACTCAAATATGTTTTGAACTGTGCGAAATGTGGTTTTGTTTTTGGGACAAGATATGTGCTTATGACTGCTATGTAAATATTATGTGTTGCATGATTGTTTAGATCGGATGGGTACGCCTACCCAGTATTTGTGTGATTATTGGAGCGGATGTGGGTAACGCCCCTTACTCTAGTGTGTTGTGTGGCCTGCCCTTAATTTTGTTGCTACAGTGTAGGCCTTTTAGGTGCGTAAGTGACAAATGGTGACTGACTAGCGGGGATGCTATGTTAAGGATTGTTTGCATATATTCACTGTCATATAGCACTATTGTCTACTGTTTGAAATATTGGCACAGCTTTTGGGTTTAAGGTCAAACCTACGAGCTTACTAACATTATTGTTGTTGTTTTCGAGTATCATTTTCAGGTGAAGTGAAAGAGGAATAGTTTGGTGATGTGTGATAGCAGGCTTAGAAGTATCCCGTGTGGATTTTCATGTGAAGTCTTTCTTTTTTATTTTATTCGGCTTTAATATTTGGAAATTTTGGTTTAAGTTTAGATTTGTACCCTTGTGAGGGCTTTTGGATAATTGTAAGGGATTGTGAATATTGAATAGTGATTTTGGGACATCACTCGAGGTTGTTCGGGGTTGATGTCTTCGTGAACTTGAAGTTTATGCATGGTAGTTTCTCTTATTTTGTATCTTGTGTTATGTTGTTCATTATGTGCAATTCCGACGTTTTCCGACATTGTCGGAGGTATGACATTTTTCTTTATTTCTCTTATCTCATGCAGATAAAATGCAGCAGGGTGTTCAACATCTACGTCATGCAAATTACTGAGAAGACGGTGTGCCAAGGACTGCATTTTTGCACCCTATTTCCCATCTTCATAAGTTCGTTGTTGTCCATAAGGTCTTTAACGCTAGCAATGTTGGCAAGATGTTGCATGTACTTACACTATCTGCAAAATACTTATAGAGGGTGTTTGAGATTAATTACTTATTTAGGTCCTTAGTTACTTGTCGTTTAAGTAGGTACACATTTCTAAATGTTTAGATTAAACTGTCTATCTACTAATACATTGTATTTAAAAGTATAGAAGCATCTAATTTTAAGAATAACTAAACCTGCTTATTCTAAAGCAGATAAACGTAATAAGCAATCCCAAACACCACCCTTAATGTTACAACCATATTTTTGCAAGCAAAGAGAGGGATGTAGTCGTTAATACTTCGGTCGGTTATGAGATACATAGCTGAACAATGTTTTGACACATATTCTGGGATAGTTGAGCACATACGTTTACTCAGTATGTCGCCAACAGAAATTAATGTGCAGATGATCCAGTTGTGCACATAATTTTGTTTTTTGTACGAGGTCCATGATCTTAAGTATTATTTCTTTAGGCTTACCAAGTTTGCTGATCTGCTAGCTCAGTATCAATACCATCGATTCTACAAGCATTTAGAATTGCCGCTCATAATTTGCTCCAAAGTATTATTCTTGGTCAAGATCAAGTACGTTTTTCCGGATACGTTTTTTCTTATCTTTATTGTTTTATCATTAACCTGTTGCAATCATATGTTGATAATCTCCCTTTACATGTTGTCAAACATTCAGGCGGTCCTAAGAGAGCCTTCGATTCATGTGAGGATGACATGTTAGCTGTTGTAAAATCAAGGCTGGAGGCACTCCACAAACAGACTAAACTGGTATGTTTCAATGTTATTGCATATAATTTTGAAAAGTTTATGTACACGATATAGCTACCGACCCTTTGTTCTTTCTAAAATTAATGGGAATATGGCCATGTTCTTCAAACTTATCAGAATGGGTAAGAATATAAGATGGGTAATACATGTTAGGTTCGACCAGGATATACCTATATAATCGTGGTCTTTTAAATTTTATAAAAACTGATAGTGATTAATATTTGGCGCAATATTGATCCATTAACAAATTAGTGGTTAAAAAGAACCCAAGTTGGGTTGTTTCTCTATAGGCTGGTTTTGTTATCAGCCCTCAGTTTACCAGCTAAAGTTATATCTTTTGGTTAGCTAAATATAGCAGCATATCCACTTATTTTTGTTTAGCTCAGTTTAGCATCATACCCACAGGCTATGCTTTTCGATTTTCCTTTTTTCACATTAGGACCTATGACTAGAGGTGGAAAATTTGAACTGATATCTTTAACATGAGTTGATTAGGTTTTGTTTTATCTTTAATGATCTATTAGGGTTAAAGTTAAAACTTTGAGAGTAATTGGAAAAGAATTTGAAACGTAAAAAAAATTCTGAGAACAAATCTACTATGACTTCTTTAAGGTATATGTGCATGTCAATAAGAGATTGGCACTAGCTAATAGACTAGACATACTATCAAAATATTAAGAAGAATCACTATAAACACAGTGCTTGATAAGATGTAATATTAGTGAAAGAAACAATATTTTGGTTGCTATTTGATTTGCCTTTATCCACATGCATTGCGATGATTTAGTTGCCTCTATTATACTTCTGATGTACACAACATGCCAACACTAAGACTAGAGGTGGCAAGCTGCGCAAAGTGGATAACGGGTCAAAACAAGTTTGCGTTAAAACATGTCATAATTGTATAATTAATACAGGTTGAACAAGCTCATAAACCTTTATTTCAATAACATAACCTCTGACTTCCTTTCAGAGGTTAGATTTCTCTTTTAGTCTTCTTATGTTTGTTTTTATCTAATTTTTCCATCACTATGGTTGGCAGGGTTATGGTGGTTTTGATGAAGCTAGAATGCTTCAAAGCCATTTCAATGGAACTTCTGTGAAGTTTGGTGTAGGAGCATACCGAGCAGCTGCTTCTTTTCTTCACAAGCATGGATTTATTTAATCTTTTCAGTATGCTTGGTGCATTGTTTCAAGAAGCCAATACCAGAAAGGCGTGTTTTCGATAAATTTGGAGTTGCAATTCTTGACGATGGTATCCTGGTAAAAAACTAAAAGTAAATTTATTTTCCTATTATATTTTAATGTTCATTTTGAAAGTGATTATGTGATATTAAATAAGATGAGCCACTGTCGTTTATATTTGGATATACTTTTGATAGTGTTTGGCATATACTTATTATCTAAGAAAGACATAGATAAATTGATGAAAATGACCAATTTTTTTGAAAAAAAAAAAGAATTACGTTTTGTGGAATGGGAATAAAAGTCTTTAGGGTTAGGCTAAAAGAATGGGTTAATAGGTAATTCAGTTGACACTTAGATAATCGGTAGTGTTGATCACTTCTGAAATGAAGATCCATATACACAAATAATTATGTCTTTTTTTGCTAAAAAAATAGGGTTTTTATGAATTTTTCTTTTGAACAGCTTATAAGGTGTGGTGTATGATCTGAATATTGTGGATGGTTGATCGCTTTATCTCCATGAGGAGACCAACCATGTTAAACCCTTTTTGGACCCCATTGGGGGTAACCTTTGACCGCTTTTTACGTGTTGGGATGCAGCCTATAATCTCACACGCTGACATGGTACAAAGCATCCTTCAGCTGAACAAGACTTGATGAATTCTGCATTAGTGTCTTTCTATTTATTTGCAAGTGTTTGTTAAGGATTACAGGAATACCCCAGTCCGGTTATAGTTACAAACAGTGACAATTTTAAACTGTAAATATGTTTAGGTAAATAGTGTTCTTCTCCCTTTCCAGTTTTAATATGCTATGCAAAACCTCATGTTTCAATATGTTTTGCAAAACCACCAAGCGTGTGAATGTTAGTAACAGTTAAAACCTGACATATAGGGCTCTACAGCTCACATGTTTAACTAAGAAGAACAAAGTATATTTTTAAATACTAAAAATTTAAAAAGCATTAATACATTCACGTTAAGTTCATAAACAAAAATTTAATGTACAAATCTAAAAAATGAGAACTACTATTTTTATTAGTCAATGTATAGTCTTTATATTTTTTCCAGTGTACAGTGTTTCAATACAATTTCTATACACGTACTTCAAAAATCATAAAATATTGACAAACATTAATACTATGCTTAAAAAACTTTTTATTATATACAATGTTTTAACAACTAATTAATTTTAAAAACAAAAAAAATAAACAATATAAATTTACAAGTCATTCCCGCCCAAGCGAGAGGGCTTAGCTACTAGTTATTATATATATATATATATATATATATATTATATATATATATATATATCACATATAGATGTATATAAATATATATTGTTTATACATAGATATGTATATACATTTGATGTATATATTATACGTGTTATACTTATATATGTATATATGTATATACATATTTATGTATATACATGTATATGAATACACACACACACTCATATATATATATATTATATTTATATATATATATTTAAAAATATTAATTTATTTATTATATATATATTTATATAAGATTAAATATTTATATATATTTATAATAATATAAGATATTATATATATTTATATATATATATATATATTTTATATATATATATTTATATTTATTTATATATATATATATATTATATATATATATATGTGTTGTGTGTGTGTATACATATACCATGTATATACATATATATGTATTTACAATATACATAATATATGTATACACGTTATATACTATACATATATATGTATATACATATATATGTATATACATATATATGTATATACATATATATGTATATATATATATGTATATATATATATATATATATATATTTATGATATTTTATACTAGTAGCTAAGCACAGCCGCTCGATTGGCCGGGAATGACTTGTTGTAATTATTGTTTACATTTTTTGTTTTGAAAATTATTAGTTGTTAAACATTGTATATTATAAAAAGATTTTTTTAAGCATAGTAGTAATGTTTGTCAATTATTTTATGATTTTTGAAGTACGTGTATAGAATTTGTATTGAAAACTGTACACGAAAAAATATTAAAAGACTTATACATTGACTAATAAAAATAGTAGTTCTATTTTTTTAGGATTTGTACTTAAATTTTTGTTTTATGTAATTAACGTGAATGTATTAATGCTTTTTAAATTGTTTTGTATTGTAAAATATAATTTGTTCTTCTTAGTTTAAACATGTGTGGTTGTGAGCCCTATATGTCAAGTTTTTAACTGTTAATTACAATGTCACACGCTTGTTGGTTTTGCTAAAATATTGAACATGAGGAATTAAATAGCATATTAAAACTAGAAAGGGGAAGGAACACTATATTACCTTAAAACATATTTTACAGTTTTAAAATTGTCAATGTTGTAACTATAACTGGACTGGGGTATTCCTGTTAACTTATAACAAACACTTGAAATTAATAGGAAAAGACACTAATGCAGAATCATCAAGTCTGTGTTAGCTGGAAAGGATGCTTTGTACCATGTCAGAGTTGTGAGTGTTATAGCGGCATCAACACGGTAAAATGCGGTCAAAGGTTCCCCCAAAGGTCCAAAGGGTATAAGATGGTGGTCTCCCCATGGAGATAAAGCGTTCACCATCACAATATTCTGATCATACCACATACTTATATGCTGTTCAAGAAGAAATTCATAAAAACCCTATTTTTTACAAAAAAAGACATAATTATTTGTGTATATGGATCTTCATTTCAGAAGTGATCAACAATACCGATTATCTAAGTGTCAACTAAATTACCTATTAACCCATTCTTTTAGCCTAACCCTAAAGACTTTTATTCCCATTCCTTAAAACGTTATTCTTTTTTTTTTCAAAAAAATTGGTACTTTTTCGTCAATTTATCTGTCTTTCTTAGATAATAAGTATATGCCAAACACTATCAAAATTATATCCAAATATAAACGACAGTGGCTCGTCTTATTCAATATCACATAATCTTTTCAAGAAATGAACATTAAAAATATAATAGGAAAATAATTTTTACTTTTTAGTTTTTACCAGGTACCATCGTCAAGAATTGCAACGCCAAATTTATCGAATACACGCACTTTCTTTGGTATTGGCTCTTCTTGAAAACAGGCACCAAGGACATACTGAAAAAGATTAAAGAAATCCATGCTTGTAAGAAAGAAGCAGCTGACTTGGTATGTTCCTAACACCAAATTCACAAAGTTCATTGAAAAGGGTTTGCACCCCTCAAAAATAGCATTTTAGATTCATCAAAACCCACCATAACCCCTGCCGACCATTAGTGATTGATGGAAAAATTAGATAAAAACAAACATAAGAAGACTAAAAGAGAAATCTAACCTCCGAAAGGAAGTCAGAGGTTATGTTATTGAAATAAAGGTTTATGAGCTTGTTCAACCTGTATTAATTATACAATTATGACATGTTTTAATGCAAACTTGTTTTGACCCGTTAATACGGTTTGCGCAGCTTGCCACCTCTAGTCTTAGTGTTGGCATGTTGTGTACATCAGAAGTATAATAGAGGCAACTAAATCATAGCAATGCATGTGGATAAAGGCAAATCAAATAGCAACCAAAACATTGTTTCTTTCACTAATATTACATCTTATCAGCACAGCGTTTAGAGTGTTTCTTCTTAATATTTTGATAGTATTTGTCTTTTTTCTATAGCTAGTGCCAATCTCTTAATTGACATGCAATATCCTTAAAGAAGGCTATAGTAGACTTTGTTCTCAGATTTTTTTTTTACGTTTTCAATTATATCTATTTACTCAAAGTTTTAACCTTTAACCCTATTAGATCATTAAAGATTAAAACAAAACATGAATCAACTCATTTAAAGATTATGCAGGTCAATATTACCACATTAGTCATTAGTCCTATTGTGAAAAAAAAGGGGAAATCGAAAAGCATAGGCTTATGGGTGTATGATGTAAAACTGAGCTAACAAAAATAAGTGGAATATGCTATATTTAGCTAACAAAAATATAACTTTATGCTGGTTAAACTGAGGGCGATGATAACAAAACCAGCCTTATAGAAGAAACAACCAATTGGGTTCTTTTTATCCACTAGTTTGTTAATGGATCAATATGCGCAATATTTAATCACATATCAGGTTTTTATATAATTTAAAAGGACCACGGATTATTAGGTATATCCTGGTCGAAACCGAAAACCTGTCATTACCCATACTTTTTTTATTTTATTCTTTTATTTTTATTTATTTATTTTTATTTTTTTTTTTTTTTTTACTTTATTATTTTTTTTTTTTCTTTTTTTTTTTTTTCTTACCCCATTTGATAAGTTTGAAGAACCATGGCCATATTCCCATTAATTTTATAGAAAAGAAACAATTAGGGTCGGTAGCTATATGTGTTACATAAACTTTTCCAAAATTATATGCAATAACATTGAAACATACCAGTTTAGTCTGTTTGTGGAGTGCCTCCAGCCTTGATTTTACAACAGCTAACATGTCATCCTCACGTGAATCGAAGGCTCTCTTAGGACCGCCTGAATGTTTGACAGCATGTAAAGGGAGATTATCAACATATGATTGCAACAGGTTAATATAATATCAATAAGATGAAGAAAAACTATCGGAAAAACGTACATGATCTTGACCATGAATCTTACTTGGAGCAAATTATGAGCGGTAATTCTAAATGCTTGTAGAATCGATGGTATTGATACTGAGCTAGCAGATCAGCAAACTTGGTAAGCCTAAAGAAATAATACTTAAGATCATGGACCTCGTACAAAAAACAAAATTATTTGCAAAACTGGATCATCTGCACATAATTTTTGTTGGCGACATAATTGGAGTAAAGTATGTGCTCAAACTATCCCCAGAATATTGTGTCAAAACATTTATTTCAACTATGTGTCTCATAACCGAACCGAAGTATTAACGACTTCACACCCTCTCTTTGCTAGCAAAATATGGTTGACATTATTGTAACATTAAGGGTGGTGTTTGGGATTGCTTATTACGTTTATCTATTTTAGAATTAGCAGGTTTTTAGTTATTCTTAAAATTAGACGCTTCATACTTTTAATAAAATGTATTTGTAGATGACAGTTTAATCCAAACATTTAGTAATGGCGTTAACTACTTAAACGACAAGTAACTAAGGACCTAAATAAGTAATTAATCTCAAACACCCTCTATAAGTATTTTGCAGATAGTGTAAGTACATGCAACATCTTGCCAACATTGCTAGCGTTAAAGACCTTATGGACAACAACGAACTTATGAAGATGGGAAATAGGGTGCAAAAATACAGTCCTCGGTACATCGTCTTCTCAGTAATTTGCATGACGTAGATGTTGAACACCCTGCTGGCATTTTATCTGCATGTGAGAGAGAAAGGAAAAGAAGAAATGTCATACCCGACAATGGCGGAAACTCAAGAATGCAACATAATGATCAATCATAACAGAAGATACAAAATAGAGAAAACTACAATGCATAAACTTCAAGTGTTACGAAGACCATCAACCCCGAACAACCTCGAGTGATGTCCCAAATCACTATCAAAATTCACAATCTCTTACAATTATCCAAAAGCCCTCACAGGGTACAAATGCAAACTTAAACCAAAATTTCCAAATAGTAAAGCCGAATAAAATAAAAAAGAAAAGACTTCAATGGAAAATCACACGGAGATACTTCAAGGCATGCTATCTCACATCACCAAACTATTCGCTTTCACTTCACCTGAAAATGATACTCGAAAAACAGACAACAATAATGTTAGTTGAGCTCGTAGTAGGTTGACCTTAAACCAAAAAGTGTGCAATATTTCAACAATTTGACAATTAGTGCTAAACACAGTCAAGAAATTCGCCAGAGAGACAAAATGAAGTGATGAAAAACATGACTTTTTCCACCTAAAAACACCTAAAAATCACCCTTTTGAACGTTTTTGCTTGGTTTCTTTTGTACAACTTGATCCTAGAAGGCTATAACAACAATAAAAACACCAACTTTAACACCACAATCGTGAGAATCAAAGAGTGTCAAGAATGAGACCATAAACCTTCAAAAACCAAACTTTTGATCAAATCTAACCAAGAAAACGCACACACAATCTAGCTAATCATCCCATGAGCTCTGGTACCACATGTTGTCCCATGTGTTTAATCCATATCATAACAATAAGCACTACCAATAAGCAAGAATGAGTAGAAAATAAGCTAGAATGTAGAGAGAGAAAGTAGAGAGAGAAACAAAGATGGAAGATTAGATTTAGAGAGAAAATGGTGAGTTACAAAAATGAAACAAATGCAACCAACACCTTCTCCAAACTTGGGCTTTAACCCTAAACATGGACAATATTAGGTTACAAACCAAGCCCGTTAATACCCGACTAGCCTATTACATTACAAGACTAATTTAGACTAATAAGACCGATAACATTCTTGTTCGACTTATATAAAATTAAGGCTAACATATACTATTTAGAGAAAATAGATAAGTAATTATAAATAAATATTTATAATTAATAATTATAAATATATCTCGACAAGTCCATTCGGTAAACCTTAGTCACTTCAAAATAATTATTATACGGTTGAAAATGAAACGTTTACTCATAATAAACACATTAGAGAAGTTTCGAGAAAAATTATATTTTTCGTCTTTTAGTGAATTTATTAAATAAATAAAATAATTAATTAATATTTTATTATTAAAAATCAAAAATCATGTTTTTAGGAAAATTTCTAAGTATAAACTTTTTACGAAATTTCGACATGACCCGTACGCTCAAACAACGTTTTCAAAAGGTTTTAAACCTTATTTTCAACACTCTTTTAACAATTCGACACTTTTCGACAAAAATCCAAAATCTCAATCCTTAACGTTTACTAACACGTTTTTCCCAAAATATCATTCAATATTACTTTGTAAATACATTTTCACTTTCAAAAGTCCATCAAAACTCTCATAACGACTAAATATCTCTTATTGGGCTTTAAGGTCCAACAAGGGTCCATTAGGACATTTATAAGTCTAAAATACTATCCAAGTCCAAAACCAAGGTCCATCTACATATATAAGTATATACTTATAAGTAGAAAATAATCCGGACCACAATAAGCCCTCCTATTAAGCCACGACTTAAATAGGCTTATTGGGCCGTGAGTCCAATAGCTCAAAAATACATATATTAAGCTTGAAAATAAGCTAATAAGCTATGTATCGCATTTGGTTACTACCATAAGCCTCAAAAATAGTCCACAACATATGTCATAACACAAAAATAATCAAAATCACTTTCCTAGTGATTTTGGGAAGTGGTTCGTGGCATATAAGCCCAAAATAAGCCAAGAAATAGCTTAAAATAAGTCTGAATAAGCTATACAAGCTACTATAAAAAATAAGTTATCTAGCATCATATATTATTCAACCATCACGACCACGACATCAAAACTACAAAAACCCTTTTTTTCCTTTTTTTATTACACGAACCAAACACCCTCTTTTTTATTCATTTCGCTTCCAAAAATCGATTTTCACAACGATCAACTTGTACAACTAACATCTATGCATCAAAATAAACCCAAAAGGACACACGAAATTTAAATTTGAAAACATACAAGAAAATCTTCAAAAATGTATATTTCTACACGAACCGGACAACCCAAGCGTTGTTTAAATGAACACCCAAACACTCGTATCAACCCGGAATATCACGTTCTCGATCAAAGATGAAAATTTTATGGTGGATTATGGTGGTGTAGGTGGCGGCCGGATATCACACACACACACTCTTAGGTGTGTTTTTTTTAAATGAAATGATAAGGATTATGGATAAAAATGAGCTAGTGGAAGGAATATATTGGTACACACTTTAGACAACCATGCTAAAAACTAGCCTTCTTGTTCCCACTAGACCATTTGACCGGCCATGAGATCCTAAGGGTGTCGGGTCTTTCTTTTCGTGTCGGGATCACTTAAATACTCGTAAAACCACTATAAGAAAATGAGCCTAATGCAACATTTTATAAGCAACACTTTTTAAGTGTGTTGCATATTTTATAAGATTGATGAAAAGGCAACATTTTCAATATAAGTGTTGCATATTAATATCAAAAACAACACTTATATTAAAGTGTTGCAAGTTCAACAACATAACGCAACACATTAAAAAGTGTTGCAATTACTAATGCATAAAGACAACACTTATTTTAAAAGTGTTATACACAAATTTAAGAAAATTTGATCTCCCGCTTACTTCTTTCTTTAGCTTCCCGCCCCTTTTTTTACCCAAAGTTAAAAAAAGAAAACCACTTTATTGAATTTTGCTACACATCCTGTTTCGTTTCTACTTTTCCCCAAAATAAATCTCATTACTTTTTTATTTATTTGTAATCAATCCAAACTCTAATTAATCTTCAGATCGACTCTATCTTATCACCATCCATCGGTATAATTTCTTCATCTTTTTGTTATTACTCTTCAAATTTTGTAACAGATTATTTTTTATGGCTCATTTGAACCTGACTTGTAGGTTAGATTTTGATTTTTTGAATATGATTGTTAATAATTAATTATAGGTTCAAATTTGATTTTATTAAATAATATTAAATCTGATTGTTAGGGTCAGTTTTGATTTTATGATTTCAAAAGTAAAGCTGGTTGTTGATGATTTTTTAGGTTTATTTTTTATTACATAAGAGTCTGTTTGCTTAATTGATCTGTTTACTATTGGATCGACTTTATCTCGGTATGATTTTTATAGCTTATTTTGTTTTGTTGCAAACTAAGGCTGTTAGTTATTGTTTCTAGGTTGATTAATTTGAGTATTAATTAGTCTGTTTGATTTTAAGCGTGTTTAGATGTGAGTTGTTTGTTGTTAGTTATTGTCACCGTATTGATCTGTTTTGCAACTTCGATATTATGGGTGCTGGATTGACGTATCTGTTTATCTGTAGGGAAACTAAAAAATCAATTGTGTGCAGTGATATCATATTCAAGTAAAATTGTGTTATATGATATCAAGATCTACACTTTGTTTTGTTGATTAAGATTTTGTGATTTTTTCTAGAGATAGTTAAGATGATTGGCTCTTTACATGTGTCTGTGTTCTATGACTTAGTAGTGCTTTATGATTTACTCCGTCCGTAGTAACTCTATTGTTCAACTATGATTTCAATAAAAAAAATCGAGGTTTAAGCTATGACGCTTAATGTTTAAAGATAACTCGGACTAGATACTTAGATTTGATGTAGTCAAAAGTGTAAAGCCATTATTGTATAGTTGAGTTATCAAACACATTCTTTTCATAACAATCATGTCTACCATACTTAAATTCACCACACATGCTCATCTCTTGTGTATACTTGTAAAGCAACAGGTATAGGTTCTTCTTCAACCAAGTCCCACACAGGCTTGTCTTCAAAAATATTAATTAAAAAATAGAAAATTGATTTCGGGTCTTATCGGGTCGACCCGATAACCCGATAGCATTATTTATTTAACCCTAACCCGACCCGATAACACCATCGGGTTATCGGGTTCGGGTCAAAACAACCCGACAAGATTTTTATAACCCAATTTGACCCAACCTAATAACCTCTTTTGACCCGATAAGCTAACTAGAGCTTTTAGTCATTTTCTTAGCTTAATGGGTAATGCTGAAAGTCATCACAGGTAATCCTACATCCAGGCTTGGTTTAGTTACCACTTATATCAGTTTCTATAACTGACCTTAAAGATTGCACTGACTAATATTGGCTGTAAAAAATGGTTAAGTATATTGGAATTTCATAGCTGGACTTACCTAAATGCTTACCCATGGTTTTCCTGATATAGTGAATAAGTGCATGTGTAGCAAGCAGTACTACACTTCTTTTGTGGTTTAAGTAAATTTAACATTTTGTTTGAAGGTGTCATAAGTCAGAACGTGCAAGCCTCAAAATCTTGTGATGATACTTTTAATCAGCTGATCCAAAGTGGCCTTTCTCCTGATGTGCTTTATGATACTGTATGCAACCAGGTACAGTTTATGGCATCTTTTGCATCTCTTTTTGTCTCAAATTCAATTTTGAGTAAAGTGTTGTAAGATGTTCGACACCGCAAGATTTTAAATATAAAGTTTGTGATTTCCTTGCAGGCAGATAGTCCTCACTGCACATCCCATACAGATTAAAAGACGCACTCTTTAATATAAACACATTAGGATTTCTGTAAGTTGTTTAGTCTTTGTTATAGATTAGTTGTTGGTTATGTCATCAATTATAAGTAACTTGACTAAAAAAATTTCATTTTTGCAGCATCTATTGGAAGTTAATGACCGAAAGGATCTCACACAGGAAGATCAAGATAGTCTAATAGAAGATCTGGTGCTCTCTTGTAGATTCTGCTGAGTAGAAGCAAAAATTTATGGGTTACTTTGTGATTAATTAATATTGGATTTTGTAGGTGAGAGAGATAACCTCCATATGGCAGACAGATGAACTTAGACACCACAATCCTACACTAGAAGACGAGGCTAGAGCCGGTAATTTCCTTCCGTAGATAGATATGATAAAATTTATATTTTGATCCTTTCGAAGCAAATGAAAATTACTTATTATTTATATGAAATCAGGATTGAATTATGTTGAGCAGTCCCTTTGGAAAGCCATACCACATTACTTACGTCGTCTCAGCAATGCTCTAAAAAAGGTATATTTTATCGAGTTACGTCCGTAGATCAAATGGTGCAAGCTTCATATATTCATGTCTATATTATGCTCTCAAGATATCTTATCTTTTATACACACACACGTTTATCAATGACATACAAAACATAGCCGGGATCATGCTCAACCATTAGAAAATCTGTATAATAAAAACTGATCAGATAATTTACTGATGTTATACTTCTTGTACCCATGTGCTCAACTGCTTACCAATATAGTAAGGGCACAAGCAAGATCAGCCCCTTAAAAATTAAGAGCATTTTTATGATATAATGCTAACTGTGCTCATTTGTAATTGTCTTGTTCCTCGTAATTTACATTCCTTTTTTTAATCAAGAATTGAACTACACACTTCATAATCTCCATAATTCTACATTCACATGATTGCATTCAAAGTTTGATTCGAAGGTACATAAGAAAAGAAAAAAAAGTACAGTATTTGAGTTCTTGGGCAATATGCTGTAGACACTTACTGTATAGATGTTTCCTGCTGACTGTCTATCTTTTGAATTCTGCTTTGGACTAAGTTTAGATTTCTAATATGATTTTTGCCGTTAAAAAAAATATTTCTAACAAAGTGAGTATAGATCTTTCACATTATTCTGCATTTTCTAGCCAATCTACTAGAATGACTTGTCTTACTATTCCAGGTAACAAGAGACATATCTCTTCTATCAAAGTGGATGGTTTGACAGTAATGCCTAAAAAACACAAGAGACGGGTCAATATTTGGCCAGTTAAATGAGACCATAAATAGCATATAGCAGAAATAGGAGACATAAAGAAATACCCTTTGCTGCAACTGAGTTCTTGTGTACTTGTTGGACAATACGACCCTTTTGAACAAAACAGCTCGCCAATAGTTTTAATATCTGCCCATATGTTTGCTCCACCACAAGTATGATTCGGCATTGCAGGAGGTAGTTGGTAAGTATATCTGCATATAAACCATCAGTAAGTGAGTTTATCACAACAAAGGTGTAATACAGAGCGGAAACAAGCTTTTACAGAAGGCACTCAAACTCACGGTTTACACATGCCAGTATCTCTATCAACCGCATATTATCTATATTCGTTTACTCTTTAATAATGCAACATTTTTTAATACCATTTCAACCTTACTGTTTGTATTGTTGTGTGCTTCATCCTTCTCTTCTATGTGTGTATTGGTGGGTACATCTGCAATGGTTTCGGGGCATGGTCTTGGTCTTGGCGCCTTACCATAATGAGCAGCCTCAATGTTAAAATAGTACCATTTATCTCAAAATCTTGAATGTGTTGTGGGTATGCAAAGCCAATACCCGTCCCAGTACCATGTTCAAGAAGATAAGTTGTAGTGCCAAATTAAAGAATAACTTATTGTCAAGACGTGAATCTTGATTGTATGAATTTGATACTAAGTGTTGGTAACAGGTTGCTAAGGAAAGTGGAGCTAAGTGGAAGGCTATGTCTAATTCAGTAAGATCTTTTCCAAAAATCAAATCATATTTTCTTACCCAAGTTGATCGCTTGCTAATTTGATGTGTTCGTGTTTTCTGTAATTAGGAGAAAGCTCCTTATGTGCATTACAAAACGACGCAGCTGGTTCATCTTCTACACCAGCAGAGGTTTGTTTACCAGTTACTAAACTAATTGTATTCTTTTGTTGATTTCGTATGCAACAGGCTACGTGCTATTTTGGTCGACGTCAACTCACGGGTTGAATTGGCAAAGAAGATGTCAAGATTTGGAGGGTTGTAATTTGATAACTTTATTTTTTGTTGACTAGACAAATAATACTAGTTGTATGTACATGTGAAAGTACAATATGATATTATTTATGGTATAATATTTTTGCTATTATGGAAGGGAAAATATTATTGTATTAGAATTGTTACAAGGAAATGGATATACGTATCATTCGTATTGCATGGACTAAAAGTGTTACAATTCATTCAAAAAAGTGTTGCAAGTGTGTGCTAAAAAAACCAAAACTGTTGCATTTAATAGATTAAAGTGTTGCAATTATAGTGTTACTAAATAAGATCGTGTTACACTTTAGCGAATAAGTGTTGCACATTAGTAGAAAAGTGTTGCATTTAGTTGGTAGTAATGTTGTAGTTGATGCAAAAAAGTGTTGCAGTTGAATGTCAAAAGTGTTGCCATTGAAGGTAAAAGATGTTGCATCTGAGTATAAAAGTGTTGCACCTTAAAGTATTGCATTTGCTAAACATAAGCAACACTTTCAGAAAGTGTTGCATAATCTTATAAAAAGTGTTGCTTAAACCTAAGGCAACGTTACATAAGGCAGCACTTGGTAAAGTGTCACATTAGGCATAATGCAACATTATAGAGACATAATACAACACTTTAGTGATGTTGCTTTAGATTCATTTTGTAGTAGTGAAAGAATACCTTGGTTTAAGAAAAGGAAACTTTTACTATTTATTTTCTAACTTGCAACATTATTATTACTATTTACATTATTAGGCTAGGAACCGGTATCACTTTTCTTTCGACGACACATCGGCCACGCCTCCGACAAGAGCTCGTGTACTTATTATGATACCAACCCTAAATATACATCCTCCACCCTTTCTTTCGATGTCACATCGGGAGCGAACCGACAAATGCTCATGTACTTTATTGCGATGGAGTTTGTATATTAATTATTAACACTAAGGATTTATAACTTGCATCCTTTTATTTACCAACTATATTTTTTATTATTATTAATTTTTTTTAACTACATTTTTATTAATAACACATTATTTTTGCAAATAGAAAAATTTCGTTTTAGAAAACCAAAGTATAAACTTGAACTAAAATTCTTATTTAC
>BQNB010002235.1:51360-65527 GCA_026074375.1 Tanacetum coccineum | reverse complement strand
CATGATTTCGTCCTACGGGATGAATGTGTTAAGTTTCGGCGCACGAGCTCTTTAGTTAGAAATCACTATTTTTATAACTTGACTTACGAGCCAACGTTATACGTTTTGTGGAACCCAAAATATGCGTTCTAACTACTATTTGTAAACTCTATGAATTCACTCAACGTTTTGTTGACGTTTTTAAGCATGTATCTCAGGTTAATTGCTGTTGATGGCTGGATGGGACGGAACGCGGATATCAAGGACGGTGTCTCGGTGAAGTAGTGTCATAAACTAAACAATGTTTTAGAAATCAAGTCATGTTGTGACTTTTGGAAATAAAATTTCTATGTTGGTATTGGGACCTATGTAACTCTGATCTTTATAATAAATAAAATTGTGTTTTATAAACGTATCTTTGAACGTTTAATGGGACTCGTGTGCATGTATTATGAAGTAGCACCCCAATCGTTGTATTCCGCTGCGTATCGCATTTTGAGGGTGTTACATAGAGTAGCAAAATAATCCGAGCAAATGAGTTTCTACATAAACGAGTTTCTATAATAACCATGACATACTTTCAGTGGCTTGTGGATCTTACAAAATTGTTAATGATGAAGATGGAGCCACATTTACTGAATTAAAAGAAGGAGATGCATTGTATAGAAGGATCATAACCTCTATTCATGGTATTCACGGGGGGCTTGACCAAGAATACCCCTCTAACTGTATTAGACCATGCACGTGGAAAACCATTATCGGGCTTAATAAATCCATACTTGATCTCCATATTGACCCAGGTTATGTGTTTGTTAAGAAAGTAGGATACGGCCATTCTTTTGCTTTCTGGAAAGACTGGTGGATTGGAGAAGAAAAGTTGGAAACTTTATTCCCTTGTTTTTTCCCTCGATGTCAATAAAGATTGCCAAGCGCAAGGTAGTTAGGACCTGCTGATACCTTTCTAATGGGCCACACACTCAGACTTGGCAATGGAGAAGGGCTGTTAGAGAAGGTGTCCAAAAAGAGCAGTTAGACTGGATTTTAAACATCTTGCGTCCCTTCATCCCTTATACATGTCCTTCTTCTGGACGACTCTAGGGAATATCTTCAATCGATGCTTCTTGATATATTACTTGGTTCTATTCTTTTAGAATTATATTTAAGGCAGAAGAGAAACCGAAACCTTCATGTCGTTTTATGGATTCTATCCGTGGAATAATACCGTCCCTAGTTAACTAATTTACATCTTTTGTTGGAGAATTGCTTTCGACCAACTTCCAAACCTAGATTGCAAACTCGACAAATGCCGACATTGATCTTATATTATATCGATTGCACCGTGGGGTAGTGATGGCCTTGAGGCTTCGTTGCATATTTGTGTTGATTATTTTAATTTGCTATTATAGTTGTATTTGATTGAAATTGGGGTTTCAATAGTGGAGAGTTTCGATAAATTGGTATTTCAAAATGAATGATAAAAAACAGGGTGGGTTGGTAGTAAGTTTTTTGATAATTAGTGGGGGGGGGGTGGGTGGGGGGGTGGGGGAGTGGTGCAGATGGAGTGTGAGTGTAGTCGTCGAGAGAGGGGGGGGGGGGGTGGTGGGGGTGGGGTGGTGGGGGGGGGTGGTGTGGGGGGGTGTGTGTGGATGGGTATGGGGGTTGGGTGGAGATTGGTGATTGTTGGGGGGGGTGGTCGTGTGGGTGTGTGGGGTTGGGGGTCGTATGTTTAAAATATGGGGGGGTGGGGTGGTGAGGGGTGGGGGGGGTGTGTGTGAGGGGGGGCGGGTTGGGTGTTGGGGGGTTGGGGGGGTGGGGGGGGGGGGTTGGGGGTGATGGTTGGTGGTGGGGTGGGGGGGGTTGTGTGTTGGGTGGGTGTGGGGGGTGGGTGGGCGGTGGTGGGTGGGTTGGGGTGGGTGGGCTTGGGTGGGGGGGGGGTTGGGGGTGGTTGGGGGGGGTGAGGTGTGTGGTGAGGGGGGGGGGGGGGGGGTGGTGTGTGCTGGGTGTGTGGGGTGGTGGGTGGTGTTGGGGTGGGGGGGGGTTGTGTGTGATGGGGGGGGGGGGGTGAGTTGTTTGTGTGTTGTGTGTGCGGGGGGGGGGGTGGTGGTGGTGGTGGGGGTGGTGGTTGTCGGGTGGTCGGGTGGTGGTTGGGGTGGGGGTGGGGTAGTGTGGGGGAGGGGGGTGGTTGGGGGTAGAGTTTAAGTTTCTTTGGTTGGGTGTGGTTGTTGATGGTGGGGGGTGGGGGGTGGGGGGGGTGGGGGTGGGGGGGGGGGGTTTGGTATTTGGTATGGGGTGTGCTGTGTGGGTGGGGGTGGGGTGAGGGGTGGTGGTTGTGGTGCGGGGGGTGGGGGGGGGTGGTGTGGTAGGGTGGTGTGGAGGGGCGGGGTGGTAGTGGGGGTGTGGTGGGTGGGGGGGACGTTTGTTTGTGGGTGGTTTGGGGTTGGAGTTAATGGGAGGGTGGGTGTGGGGGGGGGTTGGGTGGGGGTGCGTAAGTTTATTTGTGTGTGGGGGATGGGGAGGGGGGGGGGGGTGCAGGTGGGTGGGGGGGTTATGGGGGGGGTGTGGGGTTGGGGGGGGGGGGTGGGGTGTTGTTTTGTTTGTTTTGTTTTGTTGTTGGGTGGGGTGGCGATGTAGGGTGTGTGGTGTATTTTCGCATTTGGGGAGTTTGCGTGTGTGTGAATGTGTTGGTGATGGGGCTTGGGTTTGTGGGGGTTGGTGGTCGGTGGGGTGGGTTGGGTATTGGTAGCAGGGGTGCGGTGGGGGGTGTGGTGGGTGGGTGGGGGGGGGTGTGGGGGTGGGTGGGGGTGGGTTGTGTTGTGGGTAGTTTTGGGTTGTGGGGGGTGAGGGTGGATGGGGTGGTGGGTGGGAGTGGGTAAGGGGGTGGTGTGTGTTGTGGTAGTTGGGCTGGGTGGGGGGTGGGGGGTGTGGGGGGGGGGATAGATTGATGGGGGTGGGGGGGGGGGGGGTGTCTGGGTATAGGGGTGGGGTACGGTTGGGGGCGGTGGCGGGGCGGAGTGGGGGGGGGCTAGGGACGGGGGGGTGGTCGGGACTGGCGGGTCGGCGGGGGGTTAGGGGGAGTGGGGTGTGGGGGGCGTTGGGGGGGGGTGGGGGGGTGGGCGGTGGGGGGGGAGTGGATGGGGGGGGTGGGAGGGGGGGGGTGGGATGGATTGGGGGGGGGTGTGGGGTGGGTGGGTGTTATGTGGGGGGGGTTGTGAGGGATGGGGGTGGGGGGCGGGGTGGGCTTGTGGGGGCGGGGGAGGTGGCGATTGGGGAGTTTGGTGCTTGGGAGTTGATTAGGTGTGTGGTGGGGTTGGTTGGTGAGGGTGGGTGGGGTCTGGGGGTTGCTGGGAATGGGGTGGCGTGAGGGGGGTGGGGGTGGTATTTTGGGGTTGGGGTGGGTAGATCGGGTAGGGGGGTTGGGGGATGGTGGTTGGGGGAGTGGCTTGTGGTGTGGGTGTGTGATGGTGTGAGATTGGGGGGGTGTTGTGGTGAGCTGTGTGTGTGGGGTGGGGTGGGATGGGGATTTGGTGGGGTTCGGGGGGGGGGGGGGGGTGTGGGAGATGGTGGGGGGCTTGGGGGTGGGGGGGGGGCTGGGTTGGGTCCGGGGGTGGGAGTGTTGTGGGGTGTGGGATGGGTTGGTTATGTGTAGTGTGTGTGGTGGGGGGGGGGTGGTGGTGGTGTGTGGGTGGGGGGTGGGTGGGGGGGGGGGATGGGGGGTGGAATTGTGTGTGGTGGGGTGGGGTGGGGGTTTGGTGGGTTGTGGGGTGTGTTGGTTGTGGGTGGGGTGGTTGTTGGGGGTGGGGTGGGGGTGGGGTGGGGGGGGGGATGTGTGATGGTGGGGGTGTGTGGTGGGGTGAGTGGGTATGTGGGGTGGGGGTTGGGGGGAGTGTGTGTGGCTGGTGGGTGGGTGGGGTGTGTGTGGTTGGAGGTGTGATGGGGTGGGTGGGGAGAAGTGGGGGGGTGGGGGGGTGGTGGGAGTGTGTGGGGTGGGTGTTAGTCGGTAGGTTTTGGGGGGTTGGTGGGGTGTTTGTGGGTGGTGGGGGTGGGTGGGTTGGGGGGGGGTTTGGGGGGGCGGGGAGGGGGGGTGGTGGGGGAGGGGGGAGTTGGGTTGTGGTGGTGGTTAGTGGTCGGGTGGGGTGTGGGTGGTTGTGGGTGGATGGGGGTGGGAGGTGGGGTGGGTGGAGGGGGGGGTGGGGGGTGGGGCATGGGGGTTGGTGGGAGAAGGTATGGGGTTGTGCGGTTGGGGAGCGGGTCTCTGGGGGGGGGGTAGGTGGGGGGGTTGTTGGGGGGGGGGGTGGTGGGGGTTGGGGGGTGTTAAGTTGGTTGTGTGCGTGGGGTGTGGGGGGTGGGGGGGTGGGTACGTTTAGTGGTGGGTGGGTGGGGTTGGAGTGAGGTGGGTGGCGTGGGTTGTTGTGGGTTTAATGTGTGATTGGTGTGAGGTCGAGTGGTTGGGTGAAGTGGTGGAGTGAGGTGGGGGGGGGGTTCCAGAAGTAATTTTCGTGGGGTGTGTGTTGGTGGACGGGCTCCTTTTCTGGTGGTTGGGGGTAGCAGTGGTTTGGGGGAGGTCTAAGATCCAACAGGGGGGGGTTATGGGGTAGGGGGGACACGTGTGTGGGTGGGTGTGGTAAGATGGTGGTAGTGGGGGGGGTGCGGGGGGGGGGGTAGGTGGCTGTGTGTGGGGGGGTGGGGTAGTTGTGGTGTTGTGGGGTGGGTGGGGGGTGGGGTGTGTGGGTGGTACGGTGTTGGTGGGGTGGGTAGCGGTGGTGTTATGTTGGGTGGGGGGTGGAGTGGGTGGTGGGTGGGGGTTGGGGGGTGGGGGGTGGGGGGGGGGGTTGGGTGTGGGGGTGGGGTGGTGGGGGGGGGGGGGGGGAGGGTGGTGGGTGTGGGGGTGGGGGAGGGGGTGGGGGGAGGTGTGGGGGTGGGTTGGCGGGTTTGGGTGGGGGGGAGTGAGGGGAGGGAGGGGGTGGAGTTGTGGGGGGTGGGGAAGTAGGTGTAATTAAGTAACGTGGATGTTACAGTAAAGTGGGGGGGTGGGGGGTGGCGGCGGGGGGGTAGCGTTGGGGGGATGGTTGTTCGGTTGGAGGAGTGGGTACGTCAGTGGTGTTGCGGGGGTGTGGGGGGGGGGTTGGGGGGTTGGGTGTGGGGGAATGGTGGTGGGTACGGGGTTGTGAGTAGTGTTTAGTAAAACGTGGCTTTTAGAAGACAGATAGGGCCGGGGTGGCGACGGGGGCGTGATGGGGAGGTCGAGTGGGGGGGGGGGTTGTGTGGGGGGGGGGGGTAGGAGGAGGAGGTGGGGAGGAGATTGGGAGGATGGGGGGCTTTAGGTGTTGGGGTTGTTCGGTATTACACATATATGGGTTTGTTTTGTCGAGTTTAAAGTTTTTTATTTTCGTTTTTTGATTGTTTATATTGTTGCGTTGTGTTGGTTTTATTCCAAATAATTCCAAAATGACACTTGTGATGCTTGTTGTTGCTATAGTTTTTGACTTTGCTTGTGTTGTTGTTCTGCTTGCTTAGGGAATGCTCTCTGTGCTTTGCTTATTGCTTATTTGGAAAAAAAACCTAATGGTAATTCAAGGAATATAAGATATAAAATTGGAATAATGAAGGAACTTAAATAAATATAGACTTTGTTTTGTTGTTTTTGCACTTAATACCGTTTGAGTGTTGGTATAGTGTGGTAATAGTAAATGATACAATGAGAAAGACCTTCATAGTCTCCTCTCATAACCTCTTGGGGATCCTCAAAATATAAGAGCGCTCAAATGTTAGTCCCGGATCCGGATAATTGGTTGGATTGGTTGATTATATTTTTATCCTTAAAAAACCGTTTTGTTTTGTAATATCTCCTTTGTAACTATTTGTGCTTTTTTGCTCCTTGCCAGTTAGTTATTTGTTGTATTTAATAATCTGTCATTTTTAAAAAAATTCTTTTTCTTATCTTTAACTTGTTTACATAGTGCTAGCATGAATCTCCCCCAAAAAATGACCCTTAATATTTTTCTTGACTCGGCGAGATTCCTATGAAATGGCCCATCATCATCAAACAAAAAAGGACCGTTAACGGGATATCATCTGCGACCTCGTCATAATATCAGGTCTTATTACTTCTTATTATGGTTAGCCATAATAAGGGGCATGTTCCTCCGAAAAGTGGGGGGGGAAACTAAAAATGAAAATGTTACGATGGTTTTTCAACTTTCGTTTATTAACTCAAGATGTTCATACACTCTAAGGTATGTTGCACAAGTAAACTTGCTCGGTTCTCTTATGTTTAATGATTTTTTAGCTAGTGAAACTAGCGTTGTCCGATCGACGATGTAGTTAAAGAAATACTCATCATACAGGTGATTTTAGTGCTTATACTATTAAAGCTTTACTTAAGCATGAATTTCAAACATTTACATCGTTTCTAAGAATGGAGCATCATCTAAAGAGGGAAAGTAAGGTAATGCGGATTTTTATTGGCGTCCTGACAATAATATTAGGATCTTATTTTTGGCCCGACTATGGAGCATGCGCCAGAATAGTGAGCAAAAGGAGTCAAATATAGATCTTATTATGGACCTATCATGGGCATTAAGTGCGCCTTGAAGAAATAAGATAATTCGGTACTCCTGAGATGAAAGTAGTGTTTGAGAAAAAAAAGGGACACAATCTTTGATGGTTTTGATTTCAACTTTAGTATTAACCCTTTTCTCGATGCAAATGCCTCCTCGAAAAGTGAACAAGAACCTTATATTTGTCTCCGCCTTAGTTATTGACACAAGGGCGACCTTAATTTTGTGCTTGCTAGGTAGGACAAGACTCGTCCATCTGAAGAAAGAAAGACCTGTAATGGGATAATAATCATTGGGACCGTAATAACTTGGGTCTTAGTATACTTAGCAATAATAGGAGGCGTCTATTTTTTTGTTTCTTTTCGTTGTGCCTAGGAAAAAGGAAATTTTTCTTATGATTGGTTAATCAACTTTCGTATTAACTCACATGTTCATACACCTAAGGTATGTTGCACAATGAAACTAGCAAGATTCGTTCTATATTCATCTCACACTTTTATTTTCATCTGCCGTTTTCTTCTTTCTAATCTTATTTTCTCTTTGTCACTAATCACTGTATCTTTCTTGTTCATCTTATAAACTTATTTATTTTTCAATTTAATTAATGCATCGAAGTATCAAATTTACAGTTCATGCTGGAAACTTGACCAAACTAGTCCTAATTGACTGTAGTACATGAGAAATGAGCAAGCGGGCCATTAAACAACTTGCTTTTTCAACACTTCATGAGCTCGAAATGGTTGTAGCCTTTGCTACACACGCCACCACTCTAGACAATGCGGAGCTATGAAGGGATGAAGGGGGTTGTGGCCCTCCTACAACTTTCTCTCCTAATGTATTTTTATATGTTAAAATATATATATGTTACATGTTGGCCCTTTTGTATTAAGAGAATAACAGTTTCGGCCCTCCCACAAAATTCTCCGAGCTCCGCCATTGACTCTAGATATGCCCTGCCTATTCTTGAACCACCGTACCGGGATCAGATTACAAAAACTAGAATAAACTAATCATATCTAAATTGATCTATTAAGACATTTAAAAACTCGTTATCCAATAGCTTGCATACTAAAAACTCTTATCGAACCACCACCAATAGTCTTAAAATAATATAAATCGAATGGGTATAAACATTACAGCTTCGTTTCCCTGAACTGGAGGTCCGATTGCGGGATTTTCAGTCTTTAGATACGCGGGGGCGGTCGGGTGGTCGTTGTCGTTAATCCCTATAGTTGATTTTTGTTGCCCATTTGGTCTCTCGAGCCCCGTTATACGTAACTGATGTTATTTTGACTTTTCAACCATGAGAATTTTAGTAATTTCAAATTTTTTGTTTTTTCATCGTTGGTCCCTGACTCAAAAATCCCAACGGATACTTTTACTGTTGGTCTTTTTTTTGTCGTTTTCCACTTGCATCATTGGTCCCTAAATAGTTTTGTGTTTTATATGTAAACTGATCACCCATTTCATCAGGTAATCAAACACATTCTTTTTTCATCCTCTTCACTACTGCCACCAATTACACCACCGCCCACCACCACCCCCACCCAAAATATTTTTTACTATCTTCTTTTTTTACAACACTTTTAAAAAAATTAAGATATGGGTCGTTGTTGTTATCGTTTCAAAGCTTATTTATTGCTTTACCGTTCTTATATGGGTCCTTGCTGTTAGCATTCCAAAATAAAGATATGGGTTTGGGAAGTTGGCTTGTGTCGGGTCGTGTGAGATTCTGGCAATGCTCAAAATCCAAAACTAATCCCAACGTTGCCTACACTTAAATCTCCGGTCACATTTTAGCGACAGTTTTGTGACCGAATCAAACCGTACAAAAAGTGACGTCACCGTCGTCGTTAGGTCTGACCGAGTGTTTAGCGACAGCCGGTGACGGCTCTGTCCTACGATCGCACACGTTTTTTTGAACTTATTGAATATAATTTGTAATTAACATTTGACAATCCTCACCATGGACAAGCCAATACTCGTTTTAAAAAAGCCAAACATTTGCGTCAATAGTTTGTTTGAAAGCTTGGTATCCATAGAAAGAACTGAAAATTAGTGTTCTTTTCTTGCCTTGAGAATAAATGGTGACATGATGAGTTTTTTTAGAAGACTTCATTGATGGAATAAGAAGAATAATACGTCTTCTTATTTTATGAAGTGTAGTGAAAAATGTGTGAAGTGATGAGAAAAGAGATGAAAAAGTGGTTTTGTAAAGTTCTAGGAAGAGATGATAAGATTTGCACGTGGTAATTTTATACAAATATTTTGGTAGTCATAAGATACTTTTAAAGAAATTGATTAATTTTGGTGGGAGGCTGTGCAACGTTAGGTGATGTCGCTAACAGTAGAGTAGGCAGATATAGGCCTGGACTAACATAAGTAGTGTATGGGTCAAAGTAATACAATACGATCACAAGCACAATTATTTTATATTTTTTTTTTTATTTCGATTCAATAACTAAGCCATGCATCTATGTACGGTCTGGAAGCGGATCAGCAATAGACAGACGAAAGGCTTCTAGAGGACACTTCCGCAAGACAGCGGAAGTCCACTAGGGAAGCCCAAGTTCGCAAGTCGCGATTATAAGCGGATCCTTGCCTGACGAGGGTCCCACTACGACCCACTAACAAAAACGAGCGAAATATTAGGAAAACTTAATATTAGGCTCACCTATAAAAAGGGGTACTCATTCCCCTTGTTATTTTGTTTCTTTTAGTTGAGCTATTTATCTTGTTTCTATTTCTTATTGACTTCTTTGAACACCCCCTAAAATGTAATGATTTTTATCACATTTCACACACACATACTCTGACATTCTCTGACAAACATGTATACTTACTCTTACGCCGGAGTCTAATCATAGGGTCCGTCCCCACGATAAGACTAACGGTTTACCTTTAATTATGCAAGAGATCGTCACATTGCTTGGTTTAGTACAAGATCTCATCATTGACCCAACCCAATAATCACCCTAGATCCACCCTTTCAAACCCATAACATATTTTGTACTAACAAGTTGGCGCCATCCGTGGGACCAGGATACAACTGCGTTCTACGAAAATACTCACCATGAGCAATCATGAACAATCCGCTCCTAGCCAGCCCACGTTTGTCGTGCGGAACACGGTTGGTAGAGGAAAAGAGCCAGTCCCGCAAGACCGAGGTGGGCTCGTGTCAGAGGCAGCCCCCCGGGAGTATTGTGACAAGAATCTACAACCAGTTGCTGAAGGGAGTGAAAGCTCCGATTAACTTTAACGGGATCCTCCCCCATCCTGGGAACATCGTCTGGTACTCTGAGTTAAGGATGATGAGTACTAGGGAGCACGAAAAGAGGCACAGATCTAGGCGCTCCGGAAGCCCAAGACCTCTCGCTGTCACACCCCCAAAATATCATAGTATAATGGCAACCGAGGGCAACCGTGTGACTCATGAAATATTCATTATTCTAAGCAATACACAACGACCTCTATTATGGGACGTTTTTAAGAATATTGAACACTGTGTATTAGGAAATTATAAATTGTTTAAACACTTTGCGAAGCATTACATAGACAATCCGACATCGTTTTTAAATGTACAAAATAACTTTAGATATGGAAAAATGGCTTGCACTGCATCGAGTATTTCATTTATTCCTTTCGGTTCTTAATACCTGAAGAAAAACATTGCTTAAAGTAGTCTACATAAAGTTGGTGAGTTCATAGGTTAGTTTGTTGTTTTAAACTAGAAATAGTTTATGATTCACAAGATTTCTCAGCAATATGACAATATAACAAATACAAAGTCATATAATTTGCTGATTATAGTCTAAGGCTCATGACACTTGCAAGCGTTAAAATATACAACAAAGATTATGGAATGCCCTTGCAGGTGTCTAACCGAGGACACACGTAATCTGACTCAAATGTAAACTATGTTTTGCTTGTCTAATGTCAGTCCAATGACAAACAGGGACGTCAATCCTGATAGATCTATCCATAACATTTGCGCTTACAGGTAATTAACGGTTCATGATGAGTCAGGCAAATAACAACTTGGGTTAAATCGGGACTTAGACCAATCAGTAATGTATAATTGTACTTGTATTCACATGTTTGAAATAAGCAATGTCCTCACCCCAAAAGATGATTTAAAACAGTAGAGTATGGGCTATGAAAACTCACCTTGTCAGTTAATCGCCTGGAACTGATAATGGATCAATGCACGTCAAATAGTAACTTGGTCAGATACCTAAGTGATTATGACAAATCTGAGTTTATATTCTAAAAATCTTGTTTGAAATGAATTGATGCAATTGGAGTCTAAAAGGCATTGTAGTGTATGAGAGAACCACATTTTTGGTTTTCAAAATGTTATTTAAATATATTTGTAATCTCCTGTTTTTTTTTTTTCGGTTCGTTCTATTTGTTTAAATAATTTATTAATTTTTTTTTTTTATAATCTATATCTTTGGAAGTTTCAACAATTAATAAGTTTAGTTTCTTTTATTTTCTACATTTAGTAAATTACACAATTAACCCCTTTAGTTTCCATATTATCACATGTAATCCCTTAATTTCCTAAAATAGTATTTATCGAATGTTTAACTCTTTATATTTAAATTTTCTACACCTTTAATCCTATTACTTTTACGTTTCTAAATATATTTAGTGTCAAAGAATTTATATAAAATTCGTGTTAAATTCGTTTATACGTTTATGATTTAAATCCGTCGTTATTATTCCTAGTTCATTTAAAATCGTCATTTATAACTTTTCTACATTTTCGG
The DNA here is from genome assembly GCA_026074375.1 of Tanacetum coccineum. Classification (NCBI taxonomy): domain Eukaryota; kingdom Viridiplantae; phylum Streptophyta; class Magnoliopsida; order Asterales; family Asteraceae; genus Tanacetum; species Tanacetum coccineum. The sequence goes on along the minus strand of BQNB010002235.1, from coordinate 54,219 downwards.
AATGGTATTGTTTCGTTACTAGTTTATCCACTTGTGGGTCTCGACATTGAACGACCCAAAGGACTCGAAAAAGAAAACCTTGCATGCTTTAATACATCTTTCGTCAAAGTAAAAAAATGCATGCAAGTTTTAGAAATTATCCCATGCATTATTTCTATATAATACAAGACTCACATGGCCTACCCTCCTTCCCTTTTTCTGTTTTCAGTCAAGTCCTAACAGTGGGTTTGGTACCACTATTGTGATTTCTTCTTCCCCACAAGTAACTCACAATACGTATAACTAGTTCTTCCATTAAACCCGCATGATCCCGACTCAAATGCTTAGCCACGAGGTCGATAATTATTCGAGGCACAAGGCCGTTGCTATGCCCTTTGCAGCCCAACAGCCGCGACAAGGCAGCAGCCTGTTATGGCTTGTTGGCATGCATTGGGGTGCGTCTCATGTAGCAACTAGTTGTCAAGCATTACGGAGTCTTGGTACGAACCAACGAGCACACTTTGCTCGGGTTCTTTAGGGCTATGACGTTCCAACAGTGAGCCAATGGCTCGCTGTGGCTCGTCATATGTCAACTAGTTAAGCCCAAGGTGACGTACCAAGGTCACCACGTAAGGTTCCTATGCAATTTTTCGTATAACCCTTGTATCCATACGTCCCATTGTGAGCCAACATTTATAATCACGTATATGTTTAGAGTTTTTATAAAATCTCTTGGTTCGTTATTCGTTCTTACGAACGGTGTGGTTTACACTAGTTTTTCTACGCATCAATATTGCATATATGTTACGTCGAGAGGCTTGGAATGTACACGAATATAAGGACCATGCATGGGTCGTGTACTTGCCATGCATAGCTGAGATTCGTTAGACTACCAGGTAAACGACACAATGATGATAAACAAGATAAACCGGTATAGTTATGAGGTGCCTTACTGAGGTCAAAGCTGCTAGACATGAGGAAGGTGATGTTGTTTGAGCTCGGACACCCTTGGTTAGCTACCCCTTTTTTAATATGTGACCTCTAGGTTCTTGAATCTATTTATAACGAAAACCCGACTAACCGAATATTGTTTAGTTCTTGCTCTCAAGGTTTAGTTATGCTAGGAGTGTACATGCATGGTTCTTATTTATACACAAAAATGCTTCGCTAGATTACTGAGAATTTTTCAATTGCATGTGAAGTGGTATTATTTGCATATACTATTAAGGAATATGATAATGATGATGTTTCATGATACTATTGATCATCATAGGTACTCCATGGAACTATTATGGAATATATCCTGTTCTTGACTTTTGAAATTTTAATCAGATGTTGGGACGTATCATGAGAAAGTTTTCAAAAGAAGGAAATGAGTGGGGCAGTATGTAAGTACCCATAATGACGGTGTTTTTATCATTATCAGTTATTTGTTTTTATATGAATTTATATATATATATATATATATATATATATATATATATATATATATATATATATATTATATATAATATATATATATTTTATTTATATATATTACATGTTTATAGGGTTTATTATTATTATTTTTTATTTTTTGTATTGATTAAAGGTTGTCCATGGTCTTTTTAAATGGTTAGGTCTAGTCTTGGGTGGGTAGAGTGCATGTCTAGATAAATTCTTTATAGGAAAGCCTGGCATTTTCATGGGCACGGGTATTTATTCGAGCATAGGCGGTTTCATAAAAATAATATAAATAGAAGACTTCGCTTCACGAAGTGTGAAATAAGTATGGTTTTATCGCTACAAGTTCTAAAATATCCTTTTAGACACAAAAGCAATAATGGTGATATTCGCGTGCTATTAAGACTTTCTATAACACGAAGTATTGCATGCCTTTCATATAATAACTTTCTTTTGAGATTAACGGTAAATTTTGTAAATTTCGCGGTACATAATATTACTTAATGAAAAAGAGAAATATAAATTTTACGATGTGTCATAAGATTTAAATTGCTATGTTTTTCTTTATGATTTAGACAAGAATGTACTGAACGTGAATGATGAAATTGGTGCTACACATATAATTTGGAATCTTATGTGTGTTGTAGTCATGCTGGTATTTAGATGCTTTTACAACACACATTCTTGCTCATATACACATCATGGAGGATCATACCGAGCAAATCTCAGGGGATTTTTCCGTTCTAAGGCTGTATATTTCTTGTTTTTCATGTTATATTTATACAACGTAGGCGTTGTATATCTCAAGTTGGGAGAGGAGAATCAGAACACTACTTGTCCTTATTCACAATAATATGCCTAATTTATATCTAAATTTTAAAAAAAAATTAGCATAAGTTTTTGAGATTATTAGTTGCATGACCTGTACGCATAACCCTTATTTCCATACTATGAGGATTAAGCCTATTCCGTTTCCCCCATTTTACCTAAAATTTCAAAAATATATGAGTGTGCCAGTGATTATAGTAAACTTTAGAACTTGGCTTGGTATACTATTCGAGACCACCATAATGAGTATTATTTTTATAATTGGAGTGACTTGTCCAGATTGGTAAATTTTTAGGATTAAACCAAAAATCCTTTACAAATATTGTGATGTTAATTAACTACACCGGTTAGTTAACCCCTGTATAAACCCTTATATTTACTCTTATTTTTAGAGTAAGATACCCTTAGAAAAAACTTTCTTAGCCATTCTTTTCGTTTCTTACACCACAACTAAAATTGTTTCGTTACGCCTTTACACCTTAGCCTACCCTATAGTTTAAGTCCTTAATCGGTTGCTAGTTTCTTTTGTGTAAAAGTATGTATTTCCTATGTTCGTGTGCGTATTTCTTATCTTTGGTTAGGTCGGGAATTGCACATTGCAATGGGAAT